>JAXIVJ010006131.1:0-68972 GCA_036785665.1 Chirona hameri
TCTCTCTCTCTCTCTCTCTCTCTCTCTCTCTCTCTCTCTCTCTCTCTCTTTCTCTCTCTCTTTCTCTCTCTCTTCTCTTCTCTCTCTCTTTCTCTCTCTCTCTCTCTCTCTCTCTCTCTCGGTCGGTGTCGGTGTCAATGCACCGCTGCTTACCATCACATAGATACGAGTCGAGGCGCGTGTGATCGTCATCCGAGCGTGGGCGACTGGCGTCTGGCCAACACGGCTGCCACTCTGCCAGTTCAATGGATGGCTCAATGTCAGACCTGTCCATTGCCGGGAATCCCCGGGTCTGGGTCTCGGCGAGACGCGCCGGTGCCGGATGTGAGAGAGAAGTGTCGCTGCTGGAATGGCAGCGCGGTCCGATCCGGAGTCGGCGCAGATTGACCCCATTAATATGTGCGCAGCTGATGTAATTCTGTCCTGGCGTCCGTCGGTTCGGCGAATTCTGACTGCCAAGCTCTGCAGCTAACGACTTTTTCGCAGAAAAATCTTCAGAAGAATCTGAGGTTTTCTGCGAAACTGCGAGTGCCGAACGAACCCGCGCTCTGAAGCTACCATTGCACTGGTTCCTGGACGTACTCGAGCCCTGGACGTACTCGAGCTCGCTGTATTTCGTCCGGATGCGCGACTGGGCGGAATTGAACCATGTGGCCCAGGGGCCCGTTTACGCTGCGATGGATTTCCCTCGGTAGGCGCGGTGGCGGCGGTGGAGGCAGCCGCGCTGCCGGTGCCGGCTTCAGCCTCATTGGCCCGCTGCCAGCCTCCGGCCTGCTGTGCACTGTGCAGCTGGACAGCAAAACTTGCTCGGCTCGGCTCGGCCCGGCTCGGCCCGGCTCGGCTCGGCTCGGCTCGGCTCGGCTCGGCTCGGCTCGGCTCGGCTCGGCCAACATGGCTCGGTACGCCTCGGCCCGGCTCGGCTCGGTCCGGCTTGGCTCGGCTCGGCCCGGCTCGGCCCGTCTCGGCCCGTCTCGGCCCGGCCCGGCTCGGCTCGGCTCGGCCCCGGCCCGGCCCGGCCGGCCCGGCTCGGCTCGGCTCGGCTCGGCTCGACGTGGCTCGGTACGCCTCGGCCCGGGTCGGCTCGACTCGGCTCGGCTCGGCTCGGCTCGGCTCGGCTCGGTTCGGTTCGGTTCAGCTCGGCTCGGCTCGGCTCGGCTTGGCTCGGCTCGGCTCGGCTCGGCTCGGCTCGGCTCGGCTCGGCTCGGCTCGGCTCGGCTCGGCTCGGCTCGGCTCGCTCGGCTCGGCTCGGCTCGGCTCGCTCGGCCCGGCCCGGCTCGGCTCGGCCAACATGGCTCGGTACGCCTCGGCCCGGCTCGACTCGGTCCGGCTTGGCTCGGTCCGGCTCGGCTCGGTCCGGCTCGGCCCGGCTCGGCCCGGCTCGGCTCGGCTCGGCTCGACGTGGCTCGGTACGCCTCGGCCCGGCTCGGCACGGGTCGGCTCGGCCCGGCTCGGCCCGGCTCGGTCCGGGTCGGCCCGCCTCGGCTCGGCTCGGCCCGGCCCGGCTCGGCTCATCTCGACTCATCTCAACCCTGCTCGGCCCGGCTCGGCCTGGCTCGGCTCGAATCATATCAACCCTGATCGACTCGCCTCGTCTGGCTCGGCTCGACTCGTCTCTGCTCCGCTCCGCTCGTCCCGACCCGTCGGCGTGGCTGGTCGGTCGGCAGCGCGCGGGCCGGGTGAACCGGCCGCTCGTGGCGCCAGCCCGGCGCCCATCACTGATCAGCTGGCGACCGACCGGGGCGACGCCGGCCGGCTCTGTTAGTGTTTTCCGCCGGCGCGCCCCCCTCTGATGGCTCGCGGCTGCGGGAGAGATATTGCAGACCCGAGCAGGGGCGCCGCCGGGACCGGATGTATCCCCAGATGGAGTGGTCCGGTGATGGCGGGTTTGGAAGTGAGCTGCGGTTTGGGCTGGGCCTCCTGGAAACGGATACAATGGTGATGCCCGCATCGCAGTAGTAACGATCAAAGGATTGCCCGATGTTAGACACGAGAAGCATCACATGTGACAACCTGTTCCTCTGACTGAAGCGGTAGGCTCCTGTACCGCATACCCCAGTGACGAGCTACTGTACTTCAGAGTTTAGCGGCGGGTCCATGTGCCTGGCACGACTCGCTCCAGTGGCCGGCTCCTGTGGGGACCTGCACCTGTCACGCCAGTGATGAATTTATGCCAAGTGACAGGTTCGCGTGAGAGGTCGGACCCGCTCCCCCGACAGTGGTTATGGTCTGGCCCCCTGGCTGGCGTGCCGACTGGCTACGCCGCACGGGCGTACTCAATGGCCACCGGACAGTCGAGGGAAACATGCAGAATCAGTGGCGATACAAAGTGAAGCAATCAAGTCCATGCTTCGAAAGGCTACACAGTACACACGCACATGCAATGTGCTTCGTTTCGTATGATAGCCTCTGCTTTGTGGTCTCTGGAAACTTCTGGCAGCTGGCAGAAGAACTCGATATGATGTCTCGTTATCACATGTATTCAAATCGTCGTGGAGTTTTGCAACACTTTACAGATTGTCTGCGTCCTTGGAGTATGCACCACGGGCCGAGGTTATGACGTAGGCGGCGACAAATTCGCTGTGGACGGCTCCGCGCCAGTGTCCACCTCTGTCTGTCTCGGCGGTGCCGCTAGTCGCTGTGGACGGCTCCGCGCCAGTGTCCACCTCTGTCTGTCTCGGCGGTGCCGCTAGTCGCTGTGGACGGCTCCGCGCCAGTGTCCACCTCTGTCTGTCTCGGCGGTGCCGCTAGTCGCTGTGGACGGCTGCGCGCCAGTGTCCACCTCTGTCTGTCTCGGCGGTGCCGCTAGTCGCTGTGGACGGCTCCGCGCCAGTGTCCACCTCTGTCTGTCTCGGCGGTGCCGCTAGTCGCTGTGGACGGCTGCGTGCCAGTGTCCACCTCTGTCTGTCTCGGCGGTGCCGCTAGTCGCTGGTCACCGGAGCCAGCTGCATGCTGCCATCTCGTCCCGTCTCATTTTAGCCGGCCTCCGCCGCCTCTCCGGCTGGCACAGACCCAGGCGACCCAGGCGTACAGCCGAGCCGGCACAGCGCCGCTCCGGCCCGCTCCGCTCAGTGAGAAGCTCCACAGCCGAGTAGCACGCTGCCAGCCGCCGCCGCCGAGCCGCCGCCCAGCGAGCCGACGAGCCGCCCAGCCGCCAACCGGCTATTTGCGATTTTGTTTGAGCTCTAGGGAACATTGTTTGCGTGGCGTTGAGGCGTCGACGGAACGGAGGGTGGAGGCGGCTCTTGTTTAGCAGCAAAGGAGGGAGAAGGTCGAGACGCAGCGGGAGGGGGAGGCGTCGGAGGCGAGCTGGATGTCATGGACAAAGCGCGGTGTTGCGAAAACGGGCCGGGTGACGGGCCGGGTGAAAACGGGCCGAGTTTCGAGGAAATGGGGCTTTTGAGATTCTCGCGAATGCGTGGGTCGAAGTGAACGTGGAAACTGGTGGGCTTACTGTGAGCTCATCATGCGCTGTGAAGCGAACATCTCTTCTTAGTTCTTTGGGTTAAGCGATGGCCAGGGCGAATACAGGAAGTGAGTTGCGCTCAATTTATTGAGAAGTTAATGTACTATACTGGAAGCACTAGCAATGTCTAATGTCGATGGTATGAAGTCTGAGACAGGGCGCGGCGAGACGACGCGTCCAGCAACGGGTTATTTTTCTGAATAGGGAACAGGTGACACTGCATTCGGAAAGGGAGTGCTCTGAGTCTGAGTCTTGACGCCAGTGTTCTGTCATCAAGACAGGCGCCCGTCCTGTCGGCGAGGATCTTGGAGCTTATTGACGCCTGAGAAGCATCCTGTTGGCGGGGTCGACGGTTCTAGTTATGAAGGGCGTGCGGCCCAGTCATGGAGATTCATTCGATCGAGGGAAGTCATTCTCATTACTTGGTCGCATCAATCCATCAATAGTGGCGTTTCCATAGCACTAAAAAATTCCACTATTTTTCCCTTAAGTTTCCCTTAACTTTTTTTTAGGTAGAATTTCCCTAAGTTTGAAGAGGTACTTAAGAAAGTAGATCTTCCATGAATGATATTCGTCATCCATGGTTCCACATCTCTCTTCAAACTTTGGGAAATTCTACACAAACTCCAGTTTTTGTAGTTAACGGAAACTTAAGGGAAAAAATAGTGGAATGTTTTAGTGCTATGTAAACGCCACTAATATCGGGTCATTGCTCCTTTTGCTCCTTGTATGACTATACGCTAAAAGCTGGTGATGTCGGTTCGGCGTTGGAGCGAGGCTGAACACCAGTGCACTGCTCCGTCGTCTCTCTGGCTGTAGCGGAGGATCTGGCTGGCACGGTCGGCCGGCTCCGGTGACCTCCGTTCGCGTGGCCGCCGGCAGATCAGCAAGGTCGGCCGGCTGGCTCCGTGCCGGCCCCACGACCCCCGCCGCTCGTCACACGTCACTTCCACCGGTGTCGTCACGACCGCGACACCGTCACGACACCGTCACGACACCGTCACGACACCGTCACGACACCGTCACGACACCGTCACGACCGTCACGCACCGTCACGACACCGTCACGCCATCGTCACGACACCCGTCACGACACCGTCACGACCGCGACAACCGTCACGACACCACGACACCGTCACGACACCGTCACGACCGCGACACCGTCACGACACCGTCACGACACCGTCACGACACCGTCACGACACCGTCACGACACCGTCACGACACCGTCACGACCGCGACACCGTCACGACACCGTCACGAAACCGTCACGACCGCGACACCGTCACGACACCATCACGACACCGTCACGACACCGTCACGACACCGTCACGACACCGTCACGACCGCGACACCGTCACGACACCGTCACGACACCGTCACGACACCGTCACGACACCGTCACGACACCGTGCTGGCGCGCGAGGTCCGTCTCCGGGGCGTATGTGACGGGTTACGGCCGTCTGTGACGGGTCACGGCCGGCGGCGGCGCTGCCGTCGACGTCGGCGGGACGCAGGCCAGTGCTCGGGCGCTCCCCTCTCGGCCGGACGTCGGCATAATATGCCGGAAATGAGCTACGTCCGGTGCTGGATGCTGGAGCGCCCTTCTGGCGGCGCTCCACAGCTCCGCCGCCGCCGCCGACGACGACGACGACGACGACGACGACGATCTGAGAAGCTCGGACAGCACATCAGAGAGGATTGTTGGCACAGCGGAGAGCTGTTTGACCAACAGACTATTGCTTGCTGTGCCCGAGATCATGGGTGTAATTTGTTTTCTCTCTTTGCTGATTTCCGTGTGATGCGAATTGTAATATGTGCTTGGAGCATAGGCGTACCCAAGGTGGGGGGGGGGGGGGGGCAAACAGGACAATTGCTCCCTCCCCCACTGAAGGTCCGTACGGGCCCCTTTGGCCGTATGTGCCCCTTTGGAAATAAGGCCCGAACGGCCCTATTTCAAGCACCATGTGATAACAGGGGCAATACATCATCCATTGGAGGGTCGGCCGGGATCGTGGAAGGTCAGCGGGGCTCCTCGATTATCGACCGGGGCACCTAGAGGGTCGACCGGGGCCCTTGAAAAGCCAATCTGGGGATTCATGGATGAACGACCCGGGCCCCTGGAGCGACGACTGGACCCCATGTAAATTTGTCCAGGCCCCTGAAAAGGGCCTATTACAAATCGAGGGCCCAACCGGCAACCTACCTACCCCCAAAAATTGACTCACCGGATTTCGCCCACTTTGTTTTGAGGGGCCCTATTTTCAACTTGTTTGTGTTTTTTCCCTAAAATTATCACCTGGGGCCCCCAGGGGCGGATGCAAGGGGCCTCTTGCACCACTCGGGGCCCCTGCGACAATTAGAAACCCCTCTGTCGGTCAGGGGCCCCTGGGTAGTGCTACTGAGTACAGGGGATCCCTGGTGCCAGTCAGGGGGCCCCGGTACAAGATAGGGGCACCGTGGCCTGTGCCTGTCAGGGGGCCCCATTAGCTGGAAAACGAATAGGCCCAAAAATGACGTCAGAGGGCTCCTCTTGCCTGCTCTCGGGGCCCCTGGGACTATCATAAATCACTGTGTCTGTCAGGGCCCCCCTGGTAGTGGTACTGAAGTTGAACACAGGGGGTACCCGGGTAGTGGTATTGAACACTCAACACAGGGGCCCTGGGGCCCCGGACCCCCGGTGCAAGGCAGGGGCCCCGTACCCGTCAGTCAGGCTGGTAAAAAAACTGAACTACAATTTTTATTTTGAAAATCCCCCCCCCCCTAAAAATATAGTGGGCCAAATCTGGTGATTTTTTTTTGTTGTGGTACCTTATGGGCCCCTGATACCTCCCCCCCCCCCCTGGAGCGAATCCTGGGTACGCCACTGGCTTGGAGACGATGAGTTGCCGATCATTTGCATCGCCAGATCGCGATGCAACTGATGGGCGGTTGCAGCAGTGTGGGCTGCTGAAACTCGTTTGCTGCCGTGTGTAATCTTGATGCTGATATTTCTAAGCCATTACAAGAGATATCGCTCCACGCTGCAACAGCCCGCCACCAAATGATATGCCACCAGCCTCTCCTGAGCCACCAAATGATATGCCACCAGCCTCTCCTGGGCACAAAACACTGCATATGTCGTTGCCATGTCGTGGAACTGAGGATAACTATCTGGAAACGTATGCTGCCGAAAGTCATAATAGGTAATATGATCCGTGCCTCGGCTCTGATGGTGTCAGGCCTTATCGGACTGTGGACTGTTTAGGTATGTTTAGGTGTTTCATATACCATGCGTCTGTTGAACTAGATCCTGGCTGATTACTGCTTGGTAACTCTAGCTTGGTAACATATATCGTTTACATAATTAAAACTGCCTGCCGGATGGTACAGATAGTACAGGATTGGTTCAACTTTCACTGTTTCGCCCATGGCAAATTACCCCATCACATGGGCAGTGGTGGATCCAGAAAATCTTCAAGGGGGGAGGGGTCATCAATTGCAGTGGTGTCCCTACCTATACCCAAATCTGAAAATTAAACGGATTTGGTCCATTATATTTTTAGGGTGCCCCTATTTCAACATTTTTTAGAATTGACAACGTTGGCTATAGTTTTGTATTATTATTATTGCTTATTTTTTAAAGGCAATATCAGTCGTACCCTTTCTATCATTTAAAGTGCCGCTGATGGTGCTCAAATCTATTATTTGTACATTCAAGGGCGGCTCCAGACGGCTGATGAAGAATTGACCAAGAGGGAAGTTGAGGTTCGGAATCGAGGGGGGGCTGGAAGCCGTTTTTAACAAGCAGTAAATCTTACGCATGCGATACACTAGCGGCGCCAAAATTTGAGGTTTTGGGCGGGTTGAAGAACTATTTTTTGCTATTGGAACCAGCATGCAAGGTCAAAACGAGGAAATGTCTGAAGCAAAAGGTGGTGTCAAAAGACATGTTGCTCCCTCCCCATGTAAGGTCAAAGGTGGGGCCATGGCCCCCATATCCCCCCCCCCCCTCTGCGGCCGCCAGTGTGTACACTGTACAGTCTATATCCCCCCCTGCGGCCGCCAGTGTGTACAGTCTACTCTATATTAGACACCTTGGCTACGCGGCGCGGAATTTTTTGCTTTATTTTGTTTTTGTCTGGATAACTAGGCCCTACAAAATCGAAAGGTTATATAATATATATTTATCAGCCCAAGGGGGCCCTCATGGCCCCTCAAGTCCGATACGTTGTTGCCTCTGGTATAAAGGCACGTTGGTGCCCCTTCATAGCTCAAGGGACGGGAGGCATGAAGGGACATTTTTTTGCATAATTTAGCAATTTTAATTTAGCATCATTTCGCGAAATTTTTCCAGCGACCAATGCTTGTGATTTCATGGCGGCACCAGACCATTGTTTTCCCTCCTGGATTCAAGGAGGTACAGTTCCCCGGTGTCTCCCCTCGCCCCAGTGCCGCCTACCGTCACGATGGTGCCCCTGGCACACCGGTGCGGTGGTGCCCTTGGTTCACCGTTGCGGTGGTGCCCCTGGTACACCGGCGCGGCAGTGCCCTTTGTTTCAAAGAACACTGAATGATTTGCGTCGCGTAGCGGTGCGGATGTTTTTGCTTGATTTTGGTGGTGCCCCGGCGCGGTGTCGCCCTCAAGGCGCGGTGGTGCCCCATGGCCCAAGGGGGGGGGGGGGGTCATGACCCCCGTAACCCCCCCCCCCCCTGGATCCGCCTCTGCACACGGAACTTCTCAGGGGGCACACAGTCGTCCCCCATGGTTCGGACGTCCGACCTCCGCCAGCCTCTGACCGCGCCAGTGACCGCGCCAGCCTCTGACCGCGCCGTCACCTCTGTGTTGCAGGAGCGAATTGAGTACATTTTCCTGGTGATCTTCACGGCAGAGTGCGTGATGCGAATTATCGCGTACGGCTTTGCGTTCCACCCCGGCGCGTACTTACGCAATGTCTGGAACATCCTCGATTTTAGCATAGTTGTTATAGGGTGAGTACGCGAACGCGATGCGTCTGTGAGCTCAGTTTGCTGTGTCTCAGTTGACCGTGAATTTGCTGTGTCTCAGTTGACCGTGAATTTGCTATGTCTCAGTTGACCGTGAATTTGCTGTGTCTCAGGCTGTGTCTCAGTTGACCGTGAATTTGCTGTGTCTCAGTTGACCGTGAATTTGCTATGTCTCAGTTGACCGTGAATTTGCTGTGTCTCAGGCTGTGTCTCAGTTGACCGTGAATTTGCTGTGTCTCAGTTGACCGTGAATTTGCTATGTCTCAGTTGACCGTGAATTTGCTGTGTCTCAGGCTGTGTCTCAGTTGACCGTGAATTTGCTGTGTCTCAGTTGACCGTGAATTTGCTATGTCTCAGTTGACCGTGAATTTGCTGTGTCTCAGGCTGTGTCTCAGTTGACCGTGAATTTGCTGTGTCTCAGTTGACCGTGAATTTGCTATGTCTCAGTTGACCGTGAATTTGCTGTGTCTCAGGCTGTGTCTCAGTTGACCGTGAATTTGCTGTGTCTCAGTTGACCGTGAATTTGCTGTGTCTCAGGCTGTGTATCAGTTGACCGTGAATTTGCTGTGTCTCAGTTGACCGTGAATTTGCTGTGTCTCAGGCTGTGTCTCAGTTGACCGTGAATTTGCTATGTCTCAGTTGACCGTGAATTTGCTGTGTCTCAGGCTGTGTATCAGTTGACCGTGAATTTGCTATGTCTCAGTTGACCGTGAATTTGCTGTGTCTCAGGCTGTGTATCAGTTGACCGTGAATTTGCTATGTCTCAGTTGACCGTGAATTTGCTGTGTCTCAGGCTGTGTATCAGTTGACCGTGAATTTGCTATGTCTCAGTTGACCGTGAATTTGCTGTGTCTCAGGCTGTGTATCAGTTGACCGTGAATTTGCTATGTCTCAGTTGACCGTGAATTTGCTGTGTCTCAGGCTGTGTCTCAGTTGACCGTGAATTTGCTGTGTCTCAGGCTGTGTCTCAGTTGACCGTGAATTTGCTGTGTCTCAGTTGACCGTGAATTTGCTGTGTCTCAGTTGACCGTGAATTTGCTGTGTCTCAGGCTGTGTATCAGTTTACCGTGAATTTGCTGTGTCTCAGGCTGTGTATCAGTTGACCGTGAATTTGCTGTGTCTCAGGCTGTGTCTCAGTTGACCGTGAATTTGCTGTGTCTCAGGCTGTGTATCAGTTGACCGTGAATTTGCTATGTCTCAGTTGACCGTGAATTTGCTGTGTCTCAGGCTGTGTATCAGTTGACCGTGAATTTGCTATGTCTCAGTTGACCGTGAATTTGCTGTGTCTCAGGCTGTGTCTCAGTTGACCGTGAATTTGCTGTGTCTCAGTTGACCGTGAATTTGCTGTGTCTCAGGCTGTGTCTCAGTTGACCGTGAATTTGCTGTGTCTCAGTTGACCGTGAATTTGCTGTGTCTCAGTTGACCGTGAATTTGCTGTGTCTCAGGCTGTGTCTCAGTTGACCGTGAATTTGCTGTGTCTCAGTTGACCGTGAATTTGCTGTGTCTCAGTTGACCGTGAATTTGCTGTGTCTCAGTTGACCGTGAATTTGCTGTGTCTCAGTTGACCGTGAATTTGCTATGTCTCAGTTGACCGTGAATTTGCTGTGTCTCAGGCTGTGTCTCAGTTTGACCGTGAATTTGCTGTGTCTCAGTTGACCGTGAATTTGCTATGTCTCAGTTGACCGTGAATTTGCTGTGTCTCAGGCTGTGTCTCAGTTGACCGTGAATGTTGCGGGCTGATCAACCCTCGTCGGCGTGTTTTGAACACTGGCAACTAAATTCGGTTAAAGTGATGATACGTTAGCGTGCTACTGGCTACTTAAAGCTACTTTGTTTATTTTGTTTGCCATGTATTAATTATTCTGCCGCATGTTGTAACCTACTGGATAGGCTACGAAGTGTGGTGTATCGTGTTTGTGTATATGGTAAGTCATACCTATTATTTTCCTTTTATGACGTTTGTTCCGTGCTTAATGACTTTTTTCGTTTCATGCATCAATGATATTGCCGTAATAAAGTAATGCTTATGTTCCGTCAATTATATGGGCAGTCAGTGCCTCGTAAATAATGTGACATGCAATATGCAAATGGTGTCTCGTACCGATTCAAACACGGATAGTCTGTTCCGTTATTCCCCGGTAACCCCATGATAGTTCTATTAGCCTTCTATAGCATTACTCGCATAGTTTATTTACGATTGCTTCAGAATCAGGACATATGATGCTCGAAAGCTTCTGAATTGTATTGCATTAAGTTCAGTGGCATACCTTTGTTTTTATTGTATATCCGACGTAGTCAATCGCTGATGATACCATTATCCCAAAGGACATTGGTACATCCCGTATCGTTCCACTCCCGTGTTGTGTGTTTGCTGTGTCTCAGTTGACCGTGAACCTCAGTATGACCGTAACCGATGTGCACCGTCTCCATCACTGTCCGCAGTATTGTAAGTACGGCGCTGTCTTCACTTATAGAAGAAGGCTTCGACGTAAAGGCCCTGAGGGCATTTCGAGTGTTACGACCCCTGCGTCTGGTGTCGGGCGTACCAAGTGAGTATATACGACCCCTGCGTCGGGTGTACCAAGTGAGTGTCTGGTGTACCAAGTGTCGACCAAGTGTCGGGTGTACCAAGTGAGTATATACGACCCCTGCGTCTGGTGTCGGGTGTACCAAGGGAGTATATACGACCCCTGCGTCTGGTGGCGGGCGTACCAAGTGAGTATATACGACCCCTGTGTCGGTGTACCAAGGAAGTATATACGACCCCTGCGTCTGGTGGCGGGCGTACCAAGTGAGTATATACGACCCCTGTGTCGGGTGTACCAAGGAAGTATATACGACCCCTGCGTCTGGTGTGGGGCGTACCAAGAGTGTATAGTATATACGACCCCTGCGTTTGGTGGCGGGTGTACCAAGTGAGTATATACGACCCCTGCGTCTGGTGTGGGGCGTACCAAGAGTGTATAGTATATACGACCCCTGCGTTTGGTGGCGGGTGTACCAAGTGAGTATATACGACCCCTGCGTCTGGTGTCGGGTGTACCAAGAGTGTATATACGACCCCTGCGTCTTGTGTCGGGCGTACCAAGTGAGTACTGCACCGTGTTCAGGGCTAGCTCGGTGTCATGCATGGGCAAAACCTACATCTCGCTGGCTGGTGAACTGGCATATGGCACCATAAAGTGGTCGTTATAAACCGTTTTTGGAGACAAGGGTGTTCCCGAGTGGTAGTTCTAAACGTGACTCTAGCGCCACATTTGTTATGTGCGTCTGCTGGCCAAAGCAGAGTCCTGTTGGGCACTGCTCGGCTATGTCGGCTGTGCCTAGCTGCCCAGTTGCTGCACTGTGTCGACTGCAGACTGACCGCGCCAGCGCAGTATTCTGTGGGGCCCGGATCGGCCGGCCCCGTCTCGCTGGTCGGCCGCGGCCGGGTCGGGTATCCACTAGTGGTGCCAATCGGTACCATCATTTTCGGAATTCCGAATTTGTCCGAAGACCGATTCGGTTTTCGGACGGACATAAACATATTTCTTTGGACATTTTCGGACATCCAATGACCAAGGATTGCTTGTCGCGAAAATCACTAAGTTACTTTTTTTATTAAAAAGGAAAGTGTGCCACAGGTAATTAATTTCCATATCAAACACTTTTCTGCTTTCGGGCAAATTTCGGACAAACGATGATTTTCGGACAGTTTCGGACGGACAGCTGACGATGGTCTTGGACATCGGTCGGACATTGGACAACTATTTTCTGAAACTGGCACCACTAGTATCCACACACCGGCCTCCGCTCGCCGCTGCCTGGCCGGCCGCTGTTCATGCATTATTTGTTGCCTGGCCGCGCGGCGGCGGATGGCAAGGGTGGGTGGTGGCGGGCGGCGGCGGGCGGGCGGGCGGGCGGGCGGTGGCGGCGGATGGCAAGGGTGGGTGGTGGCGGGCGGCCGGCGGCGGGCGGCGGCGGATGTCAAGGGTGGGTGGTGATGGGTGGCGGGCGGCGGTGGACGGCGGCGGGCGACGGCAGGCGGCAGGCGGCGGCGGGCGGCGGGCGGCGGGCGGCGGCGGATGGCAAGGGTGGGCGGTGGCCGATGCGGCCAGTGGTGGTCTGTCCGTGTGTTGTGGATGTATGTGGGTAGCCATCGACCCGGCGTGGAGCCAGAAAGGACGCGTGTCAGGGTGGGGGCGAGTGGGAGGGTGGGCGGTTCATTGGTGCATTACCGTGCCCAGTCAGACATGTGTGCACGGTTATTGGACGAGCTGAACGATAGGGCTAGCGAGGGGTGGGACGGGGGGGGGGGGCGTGGGAGCGGGGGGTTTTGGCTATGAGTGGGTTGCTCGCTAGTGGCGGCAGATCGGCCGCGAGGGGAGGTTGGGTGCTGCCTTAAAGCATAACGGTTTTAAGAATTATCTTTTAAGAGGGCCCTAAGCATCGATTAACTAAGAATCGTCCCTTGAACTGAAAATCGTCCTTTGAAAAGTCGGTCATACGTTCCCCGACTCTGCTCGCTTGGTGTAGGATGAGCGGGACGCGTGTTGAAGTAAATTAACTCGGTACTGCTGTGCAAGCCATGCTTGTTGTACTCTGGCAAGTCGGGGTCAGCGGACAGGCGCGCGAGGTCATTTACATGGCAGTCGCACGGCGTGTCGTTTACATTGCGGCCGCAGACGGCGGTCATCCTGTCGGTCACTGTCGGTCATCCTGGCGTGTACCTGGCAACGGGGTCCGAACCCACCGATCCACTGTCCTTCGCCGCCGTCCGCCACCGCAGGCACTGAATGTTTCAGCGTCGTCCGCGACAGAAATCGTTACGGACGGATGTACTGGATGGCTGGCGCGATAGGCAGCAGGTGAAAAAATGATGAAAACTTGCTGCACGATTTGGAGAACTTCCCGAATCGTGTTGTGCAAAAAATATAACGGAAGGCACGGCTCGAATGGTAGTCCATCCGAAAACCGAATCGGTCTTCGGACAAATTCGGAATTCCGAAAATGATGGTACCGATTGGCACCACTAGTGGATACCCGACCCGGCCGCGGCCGACCAGCGAGACGGGGCCGGCCGATCCGGGCCCCACAGAATACTGCGCTGGCGCAGTCACAGACACCCTGTGCTGACTGGCGCAGTCATGCAATATGCAGCAGTTTCTTTGTGTTTCGAAAAACATGTAACTGGAAAGAAGCTCGAAACTCAGTTTTCTCGAGGTTAACTCGAAGTTCAATATTTGTCAGTGTGTCTGTAGGAGACAGGGCGGCCAGGGCCTGCGTCCTGTGGTACCGATCCCAGCCTCTGTGGACTGTTCTCACAAGTCGTGTTCCAGTGTCAGAACTGGCCGGCTTGCCCCCCCCCCCCCCCGTGCCAACCCAATCGGAATACGGAATTAGTCACCGCCGCCGTAAACGCCACTGTGTCTGCCCGACCTCGCTGCTCTGATGCTGGGCGGCCTATCCGCGCGTGCGCTGTCAGTGTCCGTACCAAACACCTGCGTCAGATTTGGCCGAGCTCACACAAACGCAGTCGCTCGCTCGCATGCTGCGACGGGGCGGGGAGGGGACGATAACGGTGGTTGTGGTTATTGTTTTAGGTGTGCTGTCTGGGGATTGTAATATTGGTTGTAATTCGCTGGGACGTTCACGTAAATGTGCTGTGTTGTGAGCGGTTCAATCGATTTTCATTACCTGAGTGCCGCCACGTGAAGTATTGTTGTGAATTATGGTTGCGCATGTGTCAGTTTACCAAAGGAGGTTGTTCACTTAAATGCCGCTACATTTTCCAGAACAGCATGCTCATCACGCCCACTTCCGTATGAGCTCATAAAATTAAATGAAGCCAGCGTTTTCTAGTTCAGTCCACACATCGCGGAGCAATTAGTGTTGCAGTTCGTTGTTGGTTTGGAATTATTTGTTTGTGGTGTTCATGGTTACTGGCTAGGTCGCTGTTGATGTATGGCTGAAACATGATGCACTCAGGCCCTGGGGTCACCCTGTGCTGACTGGCCGTCTCATGTTCCAGGTCTGCAGGTGGTTCTTAACTCCATTCTGCGAGCCATGGTGCCTTTGCTTCACATCGCGCTACTTGTGATATTTGTCATCATCATCTACGCCATCATTGGGCTGGAGCTGTTCAAGGGTCAGCTGCACAGCACCTGTTACCACAACCAGACAGGTCAGAACAACGCTCGGCCGCACCCGGTGTACAGCGAGGCACAGGCGAGCTGCACTTGGTGTACAGCGCGGCACAGGCGAGCTGCACTCGGTGTACAGCGCGGCACAGGCGAGCTGCGCTTGGTGTACAGCGCGGCACAGGCGAGCTGCGCTTGGTGTACAGCGCGGCACAGGCGAGCTGCGCTTGGTGTACAGCGCGGCACAGGCGAACTGCACTCGGTGTACAGCGCGCGACAGGCGAGCTGCACTCGGTGTACAGCGCGGCACAGGCGAACTGGACTCGGTGTACAGCGCGGCACAGGCGAACTGCACTCGGTGTACAGCGCGCGACAGGCGAGCTCATTTGTGTTATATTCGAGTGTATTTGAGGATTGTAATGAAGGTCGCATACGTAGGTTCGCTCGCAGCCAGATGTCCCTAGAATGCAATTAGTTTTCAAAAAACTTCTATACAACAGAGTGTCGCCATAGTACCAAGCTCTAATCTAATGATGATTTGGGCTCAAGTGCGCTGCATCTGCTCAGATTGTATGGCGGCCCCCAAGCCCCAACTAAAGGGAAGCCTTCTTCCAGACTCAAACGTCGCTGTACTCCCATTTCGCAAGACTGCTCTGACTGGGCCGTGACCGCGCCAGCCCAGCTCCAACTTAAGCCCACTGCGGCCGGAGTCCGCGGTTAGAATTAAACGGCGCTCCGCCGGCGGCTGGAGACGGCGCTGAAGTGACGCTGATTTCACGGACGTCAGGAGCGGTGCTCACCGCCGGCGGCGGACCGGCGCCACTCGACCAGAGTGGGTTTCCTCGAACTGTGTCCGAGTGGGACGAGGTCGTGTGCCGTGCCGGGTGCCGACCTGGCCACACCTGGCTGTGTTGGGTGCTGTACAGCGCCAGTGGCGCCTGTCACCACGCGAAGGTAGCGCGGTTAGTGACTGCGGGGGGGGGGGGGGGGGGGGGGGCAGCTCGGCCCTGTCACCACGCGCCGTGGTTGTCCTGTCACCACACAGTGGTGGCCGCCAGTGACCGCTGAACTGGTTTGGGGCGTACCATGTATGGTGCCGCCGTGGCAGCGGTAGGGCACGGAGGCCGATCAGGGAGGTCAGAGCAGTGGTGCCGGGTCGGGCGGTCGAGAAGCCTGACCGACCGCCTGGGGTCGGGCGGCTGCAGCCTGACCGACCACCTGTTGCGTTGTACCGAGTGATGCGGGCTCGTCTACGGCGCCTTCTCAGCTCGTCAGGAACCGGGCGCCTGGGTCGTCAGAGGCCTGAGTTCAGCTATTCATCCCCCTGCTCCGTTGCCCTCTGTAGCACAAGGGGAGGGTCACGGCTGCTGCCGCCACCTCACGCATCACCGGTTAACGGGCCGTTTGGCTAAAATGGCGAGCGGTGCGCCAGCCGGACAGGCGGAGGCAGACTGGTACTGAGTTTTGGTCAGCGCTATCTGCCGGCGACTAGCAGGCAGGCGCTGCGTTTGCTGTGTCTTCTGTACACCCACCTCCCGTCCGCCGCGCCACCGCCGCTGCTGGCGCGGCTAGTGGCTGCCTCGCGGCACCCCAGCGGACCGCGTGACAGCTCCCTTGTTTGCCGGTGCGCGCTGGCAGACGTCCTGGCGTTGCAGGGTGACACTCGCAGCGCGCTAGCTGTCACCACGGCAGTGCTGACGCACCGGTGACGCGCAGCGGCGCAGTCAGCCGACCCAGCCGGATCCGGCCTGGTCCCGCTGGTGGCCCGGCGGCCCAGCGGCGGCCCGGTGGCGCCCGGTGTCACTCGGCGGCGTTCGGCGGCGTTTGGCGGTGTCCTGGCGGCTATGTCTGGCGCGGTCGATTCGTGCGTGACGTCATCACGGGCCTGCGTCACGCTCCGTGAGGTCGTGACCGAGCGGGGCGGGGTCAGCAGGACACCGGCAGCACGAGCCGAGCGCGATGGACGGCTGCGCTCATCGTGTCCTGGTATATGGGTGCCGGCTCGCATCGTGATGACGCCGTGGATCTCCAGTTTAAGCGCGGCGCGTTGCTGGCGTCGAATCCTGAATGTGGCGGCGGCGGACGGCGGTGGATGGTGGGCGGTGATCGGTGATCGGTGATCGGTGATCGGTGATCGGTGATCGGTGGGCGGTGATCGGTGATCGGTGATCGGTGATCGGTGGGCGGTGGGCGTTGGGCGGTGGGCGGTGGGCGGTGGGCGGTGGGCGGTGGGCGGTGGGCGGTGGGCGGTGGGCGAAGTGAGCACGTGCCGAGGGAATGGACAGGCCGGCAGGTAGCCCCGTTCGGTGCGCGGCCTGAGAGCGGCCGTCTGTTGTGGTTGGCGGCGGCCGGCCCGGGTCCCGGTCCCGGCCCCGGCCCCGGCCCCGGCCCCGGCAACAGCTCCCGACGACATGGGACAGTGGCAGCGGTCACAGGACGGTGTCCGGCGCCCACGGGTAATTTGCCAGTGCAGACCCGGACCTAAAACAGCGACCCTAAACAGTGACCCGGACCCGGCTCAGTGGAGTGGCGTAAACCGTCCCTCCGGTGTGCGATGGGAAAGCCGCCTGGCCCTCGGTCTGTGTCCGTCCGCCTCGATCGCTGCGTTCGCCTCAGTTTAGACTAGGTTCAGACCGCGCGTCCGCCTCAGGTCAGTCCGGGTTCAGACCGGGTCCTGACCGTCTTTGTGTGTGCTCCGGGACCGGCGCGGCGGCCGGAATCCGCACAAAAGTCAACCGAATTTGGAAGTCGGCCGGAAGCGACCCGGAAGCGGCCTTCCGCTGGGCAGCGCCGTGACCGTCTGTGCTGCTAGCGTGTCGCCCAAATGTGCCCGGGAACTGGTCTGTTGTGTCCTGCGAACAGACGGCGTAGGCGGGTGCTCTGTCCGCACGACGGTGGTCTGGGCTTTTAACTGGGCGTCGTATCGGCGAAGGAAGCCAGCGCCAATGGCTGCCTTGGTGGCATAACAATCACTCCTCCGACTGGCTCTCCTGTTTGACAGCGCTAGGTTAGTCCAGTACGGAGCTCGGAGGTAACTAGCGGCTGCGTCGGTAGCTTTGCTTGCGATGACTCCTTCTGGCGCTCTTATTTGACAGTCGTTATGCTAGCTCAGCACGTAGCTCGCCCTCCAGTGAAGCGGAATTCTTGCCTGCGTTGCCTGCGTGTGCGGCCTGCCGGTCCGCCCCGTTCCCGAGCGTTCCCCGGGACGGAGACGGGGGCTGGATCGTCCGCAGCGCCGCTCTGATTGGGTTCGACGGGTACGGTGGCACGTGAGCGGCCCACCAGCCGGCCGCGCCGCGCTGCGCCGCGCTGCGTCGCGCCGCGCCGCCGACGCAAACTAACCGGCTAATGGTGTCGTTTGACGGCGGACGAGTGTGCTCCGAGGTGCCGAGTGCGCTCCGAGGTGCCGAGTGTGCTCCGAGGTGCCGAGTGTGCTCCGAGGTGCCGAGTGTGCCGAGTGTGCTCCGAGTTGCCGAGTGTACTCCGAGTTGCCGAGTGTGCTCCGAGGTGCCGAGTGTGCTCCGAGGTGCCGAGTGTGCTCCGAGGTGCCGAGTGTGCTCCGAGGTGCCGAGTGTGCTCCGAGGTGCCGAGTGTGCTCCGAGGTGCCGAGTGTGCTCCGAGGGGCCGAGTGTGCTGCGAGGGGCCGAGGTGTTCCGAGGGACCGAGTGTGCTCCGAGGTGCCGAGTGTGCTGCGAGGGGCCGAGGTGCTCCGAGGTGCCGAGTGTGCTCCGAGGGGCCGAGTGCACTCCGAGGTGCCGAGTGTGCTCCGAGGTGCCGAGTGTGCTCCGAGGTGCCGAGTGTGCTCTGAGTGGCCGGCTCAGGTCGAGCGGAGAGAGAGGCCAGGGAGCGGGGCTGGAGTGGGTCTCAAAGAGCTGTCTGGAAAGGGGCGGCGCGTAGAAGAGAGACTGTGGTTAGGATAAATCGTTTGGAAACATGGGAAGAAGTTGCGAAGATGTTCGACTCCGTGAATCGTTTGAGTTAAAGGGAAATAATGACCTTTTTCCACTAAAATGGAGTTAGCACTTGAAATCGCCAGACGAGATCAAAATATATTGTAAATTCATCACATTTTGCATGAAAACTTTCCTGCCGAAAGATATTTCAAGTTAAAGTTGATAAGCGTTCCACACTTTTAACGACCGGTACTTGCACTATTTCTGACCTTTTGTCAAGTACTTTTGGTCCTCATCAAACTGCGGGCTTTTCCCGTATTGTTTTTTTACGCAATGGAGTGGAAAATATATTGTGCGTTCTGCTTGTTGTGATTATATGCCCGGCGATCTTCTAAAACTAACAGCGATTGGAAAAAGTGGCAATAAAATCGGAAGCTCATCGATGCACATCAACGCGGCATAGTTAGTGGTTGCGACCCTCAATTTTTGAAAATCGATTCATTTGTTTTCAACATTAGTAGTTGTGTATAGTTTGTCTGTGGCTGTATATAACACTATGCTTTATTTTATCATGAAAAATAATAATTTTTCCCAAAAAAACTAACGAACAATAACACAAAACTGGCAATTAAATCAGAAGCTCATCGATGCACATCGACGGCGACCTATTTAGCGTCGGCGATTTGTTTACAAAGTCATTGTCATGCTTCTCGGCGCACTTAACCATCTCGGCGCACTTGGCGAGTTGTTCCTGATTAGTATACCCAAGTCCCGTAGCAGGCTTTGTTAATGACGTCACTGGTGCCATTCTTGTGTAGCATTGCAAAATATATCTGATTTCGAGTTGAAAGCTAATTCAAGACTTATTCAAATTATTGTTTTTAAGTTTGAATTTTCTTTTTAATCATTATTAAAGGTATTTTATCACTGTATTTCATAGTAGTTGACACTTCAGAAACTTGTGACGTAATAATATTGTATCCAATATGCATTTCCCTCACCTTTTGCTATTGTGGCGCAGTGCCGAGTGCTTTGCGAATACTAGCTTGCCTGGGGTTCAATTCATTCCGCTCTTATTTTATTCGAGTTGGTATAGTTTGCATGTTGTTGTTATTCATGACTTATACTGATAGTCAGTCATGCATCACGGATGCTTCACGGATTGCTTCATGGATCAGAGCGCTGCTCGAACGCACGCTATTAGCGCTTTCGTTCTCCATGGCAACCAGGCGTGAGCCAATGAAAAGCCAGAACGTATTCCCTTTCTGGCTTTTGATTGGCTGACGCCTGGTTGCCATGGAGAACGAAAGCGCTACTAGCGGGTGTCCGAGCAGCGCTCAGTTTGATCGGAAATGTCACAGAGCCTCCACAAATGCCGCACTCGATGTTAACAATGGTAGGGAAGGACGAATTTGTCAATGACCTTCATGAAGTACACAAGGTACTTGTTTTGTATTTTTTCCAAACTTACAACTTTGAATTTGGGAATAATTTTATTTAATTCTTAAATTTAAATAAAATAATTTTTAAAACATAACGGCAGCCTAAGAAATTGTTGCTAACAAAATCAAAAGGTCATTATTTCCCTTTAAGCTTACGTCTCGTTAACCATTGGTTCAGTTTGAATTACAGTAGGTATGTGCAGTGTGTAAATTACTTCGTATACGAGCATGTCTTGTGCCGGCGCCTGGCACCCTCTGCGTATCCGCTCACTGTGCATTTCCTTTCGTGTTTCATGTTTCCTTGACAGCCTGGATCCTCCCTTTTGGCGCATTGTACCATGTGTCCGGTGTGTAAGCCACATTCGAGGAGGCGGGCGACAGCCGCCTGTCCGGGCCATCTCGCCGCGGCCACGGGGGAGACAGCAGCCCAGCGCAGTGCGCCCCGGTGTGTTGTGTCCGAAGTAATCCGCACGCTGGCTCACTATCACATGCGGCCGCACGACTTCGGCGAGGGTGAATGCATCTCTGGGGACCCGGCTCGCCGGCCGGCGGGCAGACGAGGGGTGATTGTGAGGGAGAGCAGGGAGTATTGAGTAATATGACGAGTAGTCGTGGACTGTGTGCGGCTGCATGGGCTAGGGTGATTGAATCATGTCCAGGTTAGGGTGAGAAAAGAGAGGATGATATGTCGGAGGGCATAGGCTAGCTGACGCCATGTATTGTGCACCTCTGTTCTGCGCCCTGGGTGTACAGTCGGTCTCATAAGGATCTTCCCTTGCCACCACGTGGCGCTACGGTCGCGATTGGCACAAAACGGTGGTTTCCCACCGTGGGTTGGTACCCATTGTGGCTGTCTGGCAGGTGCGTGACCTGGGGAGGGGAGGGAGTGCGGGGCGTTGTCGGAATGGAATGCGCCGTGACCCGGGTGGTGGTCAGGGCCGTCTGTCTCGAGGGTCAAGAGGTCGCCTGTCCTGAGCTGGCAGAGATCCAACATTGGATACTGAATAACAGTGTTCATCACATCAGCCCAAATAGGTCAGTCGGTATAGCTGTCTACTCCTAGCGTATTCGTAGATTGGTCGTGGGTTCGAACCGCGCTGGCACCAGGCGCTTTTACGTGTGTTTCTTTCTTAATCATGTCACGGGTCATGTGCAATGCAGAACCCCGAAATTACGAATGCAAACCTGATGATTCTACACGAAAAAAGCAGACAACTGCAGTGGGCCTCGCACTGATGTTCGCATCACGCCGCTTCGTCCTTCACGCTTCACAAACACGCCCGGGCGGGTTTAAATCCATTAAGTTAGCGACGATATCTGCGACGACAGTATTCAAAACCTTAGGTCTATGAAGCATCGCCAGGTGTGTAGCTGATAGAGCATCTGACTAGCTACGTGTTTAAATTCGATCTTGAGATCAGGTCAAAATATCGACATTTTATTTTTTGGCGCAATGCAAATTTTTGCAATCGTCGCAAGCGAAACAACAGATAGCCATTTCCGAGACGACATCTGTGACGATGGTATCGGTCAACTTGATATATAAAAATTCGTCTTAAAGTATAGCCCGTGCAGTGTTCTATCAATTGCACACTTAGTGATGCTTCACAGACATATGGTTTTCTTAAAACTGGTCATCACAGACATCGTCGCTAACTTGACATTCTAGGTCTGAGTATATTTGCAACCACGGTCCGCCACACAGCCTCGCCACACATGCGCATTGTTATTCCCCGAACGGCCTGTGTGGGTCCGACCAGGACGGAGCGGTGCAGATTCCACCAAGTATCGGCCGGCACCGGGCGAGCTGTCAAACCGGTCCGGCCCCGCCTCGGTGCGGGATTCAGCCAGCTATCGTTTTGCCTACCGTGGGAGACCCAGAGCTGGGGAAGATCATTATGAGACTGACTGTACATGAATGGTGATACCATGTTGCCGCTGGCCGCTGTCTGAAAGTTGATCAGTGTCCCTGCCGATTGTCGACATCACGATATCACGTACTGATCGATATACCCTTGTCCTGTCGCCAGGTGAAATGATGGAATCGCCGTCGCCGTGTGCCAATATAACCTCCAGCGGCTTCCACTGTCCCAGCGAGTACGATTGCCTCGAGAACTGGGATGGGCCCAACTTCGGCATCACCAACTTCGACAACTTCGGGCTGTCGATGCTCACCGTGTTCCAGTGCATCACCATGGAGGGATGGACGGACATTATGTACTACGTGAGCTACCTATGCGGCTCCAGCGCGAGCTGATGTGCCAGATGTCGAGGCGGGGCTCTAGTCGAGAGTCTAGTGTGGGCTGCGCGTGAGTTGTTCGGGTCTGGGAGGTACCCGGTGCGTGAATCGGCGCTAACTATTAGGGTTCACTGGCAGGCGCTAACTATTAAGTAAAGGAGTATTGGGCGCTAACTAGCGGTGGCTTAATTCCAACAGTCTGGATTTGCTGACACCTGGTGTTGGAGGTGTCAATTAAGCAGGAGACAAAGGCGTGCGGCAGCCAACTGTCGCCAACACTAGGCTGTTTGATCAGCGAGTAGGAGAGTGGTGATCCTGCGCAGTTTGCATTGCTAGTGGACGTGTCAACATAGTCTGCCGCAGCACTGGATCTGGGACTCCCGGTAACGAACTTGTCGTGATCTCGGGTCCTTTGATCAGGGGGACCCACCACTTCCCTGCCCCCTCCCCTCCCTGGTTGGGTGGGGGCGGATAGATGCGCTCATCGCGCTCTCTTTGATCTCAGCGCTGAGTGACGTCACAAAATCGATGTGGCCATTCGTCATGCAGTATATTTCCTGTTTGTTTTTTGTTTTTTGTTGCACCGATGTACCGTACAAACTCACAGTAATCTATATGACATTGTTTGTGTTGGTGTCCAATATTGTTTTGATATGATAGCTTCAGGGCCATAGCATGACGTTGGCACAGGCGTAACGCATTGCTGTTATCGCTCACATTGACGTAGCCGCTGACTGTACAATGCAATGAGTTGCAACTGTTCACTTATCTGTATTTGTGTGATTTTCGAACTGTTCTGAAAGTGTGATGGTCCGTGTCTGCTGCGACAGTTGTCTTGATCTGTTGGTGTCGGTTTACCCCAACCGGCGTCTGTTAGTTCTGCGCAGTGATTCTCCCCGCAGGTTCTGATGGTGGCCATGTTCGCCCTGACCTGTTACTGTTGACCCCTGACCCCTGACGTCACGCAGTGTTGCAGGGTCATTCTCGGCGGTCCCACTTCTACAGGGTTCAGCGGAGTTGGATTGCCTAACGCTGGAGCGAATGATGTGGATGTCACGATGTCGTCTGTATGCGTGTGTGTGTGTGTGTGTGTGTGTGTGTGTGTGTGTGTGTGTGTGTGTGTGTGTGTGTGTGTGTGTGTGTGTGTGTGTGTGTGTGTGTGTGTGTGTGTGTGTGTGTGTGTGTGTGTGTGTGTGTGTGTGTGTGTGTGTGTGTGTGTGTGTGTGTGTGTGTGTGTGTGTGTGTGTGTGTGTGTGTGTGTGTGTGTGTGTGTGTGTGTGTGTGTGTGTGTGTGTGTGTGTGTGTGTGTGTGTGTGTGTGTGTGTGTGTGTGTGTGTGTGTGTGTGTGTGTGTGTGTGTGTGTGTGTGTGTGTGTGTGTGTGTGTGTGTGTGTGTGTGTGTGTGTGTGTGTGTGTGTGTGTGTGTGTGTGTGTGTGTGTGTGTGTGTGTGTGTGTGTGTGTGTGTGTGTGTGTGTGTGTGTGTGTGTGTGTGTGTGTGTGTGTGTGTGTGTGTGTGTGTGTGTGTGTGTGTGTGTGTGTGTGTGTGTGTGTGTGTGTGTGTGTGTGTGTGTGTGTGTGTGTGTGTGTGTGTGTGTGTGTGTGTGTGTGTGTGTGTGTGTGTGTGTGTGTGTGTGTGTGTGTGTGTGTGTGTGTGTGTGTGTGTGTGTGTGTGTGTGTGTGTGTGTGTGTGTGTGTGTGTGTGTGTGTGTGTGTGTGTGTGTGTGTGTGTGTGTGTGTGTGTGTGTGTGTGTGTGTGTGTGTGTGTGTGTGTGTGTGTGTGTGTGTGTGTGTGTGTGTGTGTGTGTGTGTGTGTGTGTGTGTGTGTGTGTGTGTGTGTGTGTGTGTGTGTGTGTGTGTGTGTGTGTCCGGCGCCCCGCACTGTCTCTGGGCGGGACCCGTCGCTAGCCTCGGTGTTGTACCGGCCGAAGGGAGTGACCGTGCTATGTAGTCTATGGCTAACTGACGGGTAGCCGCTTCTGCGGCGCACCAGAGTCCCGTGTGACGCGCAAAGCTGGGTTCCAACGCTGCGCTGCGCCGGCCGGTCTTCCTGCTCCTGTTCTCTCGCTTTTGCCAGCCAATCACTGATTGCTAACCCGGGTCCGGAATGGGAGCCTTCGTCTGAGAATCCTGAATGAGCAATTCGTGTCTGCCTTCCTCGTCTGCAGCGCTGCACTGGCTGTCAGTGTGGCTCCATCGACTGCGCTGTCGACGCTATCGCTGGGAGTGGCCATGTGGAGCGTGGCAGGGTCTGTTTGTATGTCTGCCTGTGGTCTGTGGCTCCTAACTGACTGACGGAATGACTGACCGTGGCTGGATAGCTGACTGGCTGGATAGCTGGATAGCTGGCTGGCTGGCTGGCTGGCTGGCTGGCTGGCTGGCTGGATAGCTGACTGGCTGGATAGCTGGATAGCTGGCTGGCTGGCTGGCTGGCTGGCTGGCTGGCTGGCTGGCTGGCTGGCTGGCTGGCTGGCTGGCTGGCTGGCTGGCTGGCTGGCTGGCTGGCTGGCTGGCTGGCTGGCTGGCTGGCTGGCTGGCTGGCTGGCTGACTGGCTGGCTGGCTGGCTGGCTGGATAGCTGACTGGCTGGATAGCTGGATAGCTGGCTGGCTGGCTGGATAGCTGGCTAGCTGGCTGGCTGGATAGCTGGCTGGCTGGATAGCTGGCTGGCTGGATAGCTGGCTGGCTGGATTGCTGGATAGCTGGCTGGCTGGCTGGCTGGCTGGCTGGCTGGATAGCTGGATAGCTGGCTGGCTGGCTGGCTGGCTGGATAGCTGGATAGCTGGATGGCTGGATAGCTGACTGGCTGGATAGCTGACTGGCTGGATAGCTGGATGGCTGGCTGACTGGCTGGATAGCTGGCTGGCTGGCTGGCTGGCTGGCTGGCTGGCTGGCTGGCTGGCTGGCTGGCTGGCTGGCTGGCTGGCTGGCTGGCTGGCTGGCTGGCTGGCTGGCTGGCTGGCTGGCTGGCTGGCTGGCTGGCTGGCTGGCTGGCTGGCTGGCTGGCTGGCTGGCTGTCGTGATGGCGGACTCCGGGCCTCCGCCGCACTGTTAACACGCTCTCGTGTCTGCCTGGCTGTCTCTCTAGATGAACGACGCGCTCGGGAGCTACTGGCCGTGGATCTATTTTATTACCCTGATCGTTCTGGGCTCGTTTTTTGTTCTTAACCTCGTCCTCGGTGTGCTCAGCGGGTAAGTGGCGTGTCCGCCGGTCCCCGCGCCGTGCGTGTGTGCGTGTGCCCGCGTGCCTTTTTATCAGGTGCACCTCTGCTTTCAGCCGCCCGCACCCCGCCGTCCGATGCTTTCTGTATGCTCCGGGCCGATCTGTGCTGACTGGGCTGACTGGGCTGACTGTGCTGACTCGGCACTGGGCACTGGGGGGTGATGCGCGCGCGACTGGCGTCCGTGTGGGGTTGACGACGGTGTCGGTCTTCTCTATCTCGCCTTTCGCTCTTTCTGCTTGGGGGTGTGACCGGTCGGGTCTGCCTGTGGCTGCGGCCGGTGGCTGTGTGGCTGTGTGTGTGTCGGTTCCCCAGGCCGCGGCTCTGCCGGCGGTGTTGTGGTGTTGCGGTGTGGCGGTGGCCGCCCGCCGCGCCGGGGCAGCTGGGGCGTGTCGTGTGTGGGGCGGACGTGTGACCGGCCCCGTCAGAGTAGGCCGCATGGTCAGTCCCCCCCTCCCCCCCCCCCCCCCCCCCACTGTGACCGTGACAGGAGTGTGCCCTGCATGACACCGCGCCACACCCCGCGCCGCTGCCACCGTCTCTGACGTTTTGTCTGTTCTCTCGGTCCCAGATTCAGGATGCGTCCGGCCAGTCGTGGCCCTGGATCTATTTCATATCAATGATGATCGTCGGCGCTTTCTTTGTAATGAATCTTATTCTGGGGGTGTTGAGCGGGTGAGTTGGCGACGCTCGGCGTTACGCCTGTCACTGACACTCGCACGTGCAGCTACTCTCTCGCGCGTGGTCGCGCGCCGCCGGCCGCGGCCCCGCTGGGCCGTCGGCCCGGTCAGTGGCAGGCCAGACCGCGCTGTAGACGTGCTAAGTCGGTATTAACATCCAAGGCCTAAGGTTGGCTCGCTCGTTGTCTGTTGGTGCTACGCCGATTGGCCGCGGTGAAAAAACATAATTGTGAGACATAGTTCGTCAGTGTGCGGTAATTTAGACGTTAAGATTGTTTGCTTGTTAGCTGAATCTGTCATGCCTTTAAGTTTCTGATTACTTGGCCGAGTGAGATTAAAAATCCAGCTGCAGCGCTTCTGGTGCTGACAGAAACCAAATTGGCAGTGTAACTCTGCCGAATGACCAGTGCTGCTCAGACTACTCAGACAGTAGTCCGATCACGCGTGTATATATTGCATCTTCACTTCTCCGGACAGCAGGTCGTGAGTTCGGTAGAGTTTTTGTTTCCGTTTTCCCGCGAGTGTTTTCGTTTGCGGACGTGTCCCGTGAATGGTCGATCGAGTCGAACTGTTAACGGTTACCGTGCCTGAGCTGAAACCTGACAACCCGTTTGCATGGCTCGGTTTGTTTGACTTTGGCATGCCCCGGCCCCGCATTTCAACTCCCCATCGTACATACACCTCAGCTGCCAAACATACATACACATCGCTTTGGTTGTGTTTCGTTGGAACCACCGCCATAGTTTAAACGCCGTTATAAAATGACTCACGTACATAAACCATTGATGCATTTAGAGGCTCATGTTAGTATTTAACAACTGCAAATGTTACTCTAGTGTTACTTTGAGCTAAACGTTGAGTTGTTAACATTACAACACTTTTGCACCCATGTCATGCTAGGCATAGTCGCATAGTTGCTTCGTTTCTTACTCGTTTGTGTTACTTACAAACAGCACCAGTGGTTAATTACTCCTCAAATCAGCCGCTCTAGACAATCCATCTGCATCTAACAGTCAGCTCGTCTGTGCGTGTGTATTTTCGCCGTGTGTACGCTGTACGCACCCCTTCCGTCCCCGTCCAACCCGTGTCCGCTCCTCCTGACCGGCCCGGGGTGGGTGCGGCCGCCAGAGAGTTCTCCAAGGAGAGGGAGAAGGCGAAGGCGCGCGGAGACTTCCAGAAGCTTCGCGAGAAGCAGCAGCTGGAGGAGGATCTGCGCGGCTACCTGGACTGGATCACGCAGGCCGAGTACCTGGAGCCGGAGGACGACGAGACGGGGGACGAGACCAAACTCCGTGAGTGGGCACGGCGGGACGGGACGGGAGACTGGATCACGCAGGCCGAGTACCTGGAGCCGGAGGACGACGAGACGGGGGACGAGACCAAACTCCGTGAGTGGGGACGGCGGGACGGGACGGGAGACGGGGTCAGACAGGCCGAGTACCTGGAGCCGGAGGACGACGAGACGGGGGACGAGACCAAACTCCGTGAGTGGGGACGGCCGGACGGGAGACGGGAGACGGGGTCAGGCAGGCCGAGTACCTGGAGCCGGAGGACGACGAGACGGGGGACGAGACCAAACTCCGTGAGTGGGGACGGCGGGACGGGACGGGAGACGGGGTCAGGCAGGCCGAGTACCTGGAGCCGGAGGACGACGAGACGGGGGACGAGACCAAACTCCGTGAGTGGGGACGGCCGGACGGGAGACGGGGTCAGGCAGGACGAGTACCTGGAGCCGGAGGACGACGAGACGGGGGACGAGACCAAACTCCGTGAGTGGGGACGGGACGGGAGACGGGGTCAGGCAGGCCGAGTACCTGGAGCCGGAGGACGACGAGACGGGGGACGAGACCAAACTCCGTGAGTGGGGACGGCGGGACGGGAGACGGGAGACTGGATCACGCAGGCCGAGTACCTGGAGCCGGAGGACGACGAGACGGGGGACGAGACCAAACTCCGTGACTGGGGACGGCGGGACGGGACGGGGGACGGGGTCACGCAGGCCGAGTACCTGGAGCCGGAGGACGACGAGACGGGGGACGAGACCAAACTCCGTGAGTGGGGACAGCCGGACGGGAGACGGGAGACGGGGTCAGGCAGGACGAGTACCTGGAGCCGGAGGACGACGAGACGGGGGACGAGACCAAACTCCGTGAGTGGGGACGGCGGGACGGGACGGGAGACGGGGTCAGGCAGGCCGAGTACCTGGAGCCGGAGGACGACGAGACGGGGGACGAGACCAAACTCCGTGAGTGGGGACGGCGGGACGGGAGACGGGAGACTGGATCACGCAGGCCGAGTACCTGGAGCCGGAGGACGACGAGACGGGGGACGAGACCAAACTCCGTGAGTGGGGACGGCGGGACGGGACGGGAGACGGGGTCAGGCAGGACGAGTACCTGGAGCCGGAGGACGACGAGACGGGGGACGAGACCAAACTCCGTGAGTGGGGACGGCGGGACGGGACGGGAGACGGGGTCAGGCAGGCCGAGTACCTGGAGCCGGAGGACGACGAGACGGGGGACGAGACCAAACTCCGTGAGTGGGGACGGCGGGACGGGACGGGAGACGGGGTCAGGCAGGCCGAGTACCTGGAGCCGGAGGACGACGAGACGGGGGACGAGACCAAACTCCGTGAGTGGGGACGGCGGGACGGGACGGGAGACGGGGTCAGGCAGGCCGAGTACCTGGAGCCGGAGGACGACGAGACGGGGGACGAGACCAAACTCCGTGAGTGGGGACGGCGGGACGGGACGGGAGACGGGGTCAGGCAGGCCGAGTACCTGGAGCCGGAGGACGACGAGACGGGGGACGAGACCAAACTCCGTGAGTGGGCACGGCGGGACGGGACGGGAGACGGTGTCAGGCAGGACGGCAGGAGAGGTCAGGCAGGACGGCAGGAGAGGTCAGGCAGGACGGCAGGAGAGGTCAGGCAGGACGGCAGGAGAGGTCAGGCTGGACGGCAGGAGAGGTCAGGCAGGACGGGAGACGGGGACGGGAGGCGTGGTCGGTCGGGACGGAGAGGGGTCGGTCGGGACGGGATACGGGGTCAGGCGAGACGGGAGACGGGGTCAGGCGAGACGGGA
The DNA here is from genome assembly GCA_036785665.1 of Chirona hameri. NCBI lineage: Eukaryota > Metazoa > Arthropoda > Thecostraca > Balanomorpha > Balanidae > Chirona > Chirona hameri. The sequence continues at coordinate 29,122 of JAXIVJ010006131.1, forward strand.
GGCGGGGTCGGTCGAGACGGGAGACGGGGACGGGAGACGGGGTCGGTCGAGACGGGAGACGGGGTCAGGCGAGACGGGAGGCGGGGTCGGTCGAGACGGGAGGCGGGGTCGGTCGAGACGGGAGGCGGGGGTCGGTCGAGACGGGAGACGGGGTCGGTCGAGACAGGAGACGGGGTCAGGCGAGACGGGAGGCGGGGTCGGGCGGTACGGCATGCATAAACAGGACAACGGTTCGTCGAGTGCCTGGCGATTCGGACAGTTGTCATCAGTTGTAGTGGTTGTTTATGTCTCTGAGTTGCTCGGAAATTGCAGCCATCGGAATTACCTTGATATTTATTTACGGGAATGAATTTATGAATTTGTGATAAGCTGTATGTCTCGACAGATGTTTTTCTGGTGTATGCTATCGATTCGAAAGAACCTTATGTTTACTGTTTTGTCTTCTTCTATGGCCTGAATTTAGACGACTGCATATGTTTTTGTCGATAGTTCTGTTATTTCTGACTGCCGCTACCGTGTCTGCAGCGCTGTGCCACCAATGTATGTGTAACACCAGCACCACCTGTATCACCACTGCCTGTGTGTGCCCTCCAGATGAACACGTGGAGGAGGACGACGCCCAGGCGGAGGACGGGGCCGAGGTGGTGGACAGCCGACACCTCTCCTGCTGGGCCAAAACACGGAAAGGACTGGAGAAGTGAGTATCGGGCGAGCTGTCAGGCGGGGCTCCAGGTCACATCTGGCGCCGCCCTATCCCGGGCTGAGCGACGGGCTGTCGGGTGGGGCTGCCTCCAGGTCACATCTGGCGCCGCCCTATCTAGGGCTGAGCGACGGGCTGTCGGGCGGGGCTGCCTCCAGGTCACATCTGACGCCGCCCTATCCCGGGCTGAGCGACGGGCTGTCGGGCGGGGCTGCCTCCAGGTCACATCTGGCGCCGCCCTATCCCGGGCTGAGCGACGGGCTGTCGGGCGGGGCTGCCTCCAGGTCACATCTGGCGCCGCCCTATCCCGGGCTGAGCGACGGGCTGTCGGGCGGGGCTGCCTCCAGGTCACATCTGGCGCCGCCCTATCCCGGGCTGAGCGACGGGCTGTCGGGCGGGGCTGCCTCCAGGTCACATCTGGCGCCGCCCTATCCCGGGCTGAGCGACGGGCTGGCGGGCGGGGCTGCCTCCAGGTCACATCTGGCGCCGCCCTATCCCTGGCTGAGCGACGGGCTGTCGGGCGGGGCTGCCTCCAGGTCCCATCTGGCGCCGCCCTATCCCGGGCTGAGCGACGGGCTGTCGGGCGGGGCTGCCTCCAGGTCACATCTGGCGCCGCCCTATCCAGGGCTGAGCGACGGGCTGTCGGGCGGGGCTGCCTCCAGGTCACATCTGGCGCCGCCCTATCCAGGGCTGAGCGACGGGCTGTCGGGCGGGGCTGCCTCCAGGTCCCATCTGGCGCCGCCCTATCCCGGCCTGAGCGACGGGCTGTCGGGCGGGGCTGCCTCCAGGTCCCATCTGGCGCCGCCCTATCCCGGGCTGAGCGACGGGCTGTCGGGCGGGGCTGCCTCCAGGTCCCATCTGGCGCCGCCCTATCCCGGGTTGAGCGACGGGCTGTCGGGCGGGGCTGCCTCCAGGTCCCATCTGGCGCCGCCCTATCCCGGGTTGAGCGACGGGCTGTCGGGTGGGGCTGCCTCCAGGTCACATCTGGCGCCGCCCTATCCCGGGCTGAGCGACGGGCTGTCGGGCGGGGCTGCCTCCAGGTCACATCTGGCGCCGCCCTATCCCGGGCTGAGCGACGGGCTGTCGGGCGGGGCTGTCGGGCGGGGCTGCCTCCAGGTCACATCTGGCGCCGCCCTATCCCGGGCTGAGCGATGAGAACATGAGCGTTGAGCAGAGGAGGAGGAGGAGTCTGGTCATAAAAAGACGGTTACCACGGGTCCCATAAAGGTGGAGCGAAAGACGCTGATGTCAGATGGACACTGATCGAAGTACATTGGCACTTGGTGTGATAATTGGATCGCCACAAAATGGGTGTGCGGTCGAATGCTATTTATCTGCATCGCGGGTTATACACTGCAGTCTTTATAGATTGTTTACTTTGTGCAGCGCGCGATCCCAATGCGAGCCTGTGCAATGTTGTTTATTTATACTGTGTTCTGCCGTGACATGCGCCGTATGATATCCCTTTATCGGTGTGTAATGTGTGTCTCTTCATCGGTGTGTCTCTTCATCGGTGTGTCTCTCCATCGGTGCGTCTCTTCATCGGTGCGTCTCTTCCACTGGGTGCCAGTACCGTGACACTTGCCGGGATCGACGCGTGACATTGCTTGTGTATTCGGTGACATGCCCTGTCTCGGGTGACATGCCCTGTCTCCGGTGACATGCCCTGTCTCCGGTGACATGCCCTGCCTCCAATAGTATGTGTGACATCTGATGTTCCTTTCTCGGGTGTGACGTAAGATCTGTACCGCTCCGCCGTGCGTCGTGGCGCTAAAGCCCCAATGTCGTCTCACCACCGCCCTCATCCATGACTCGGCCGGCAGATGGAACCGCCGGATGAAGCGGTCGTTCCGGGTGGCGGTCAAGTCGCAGTCGTTCTACTGGCTCATCATCGTCCTGGTCGCCCTCAACACGGGCGTGCTGGCCACCGAACACTACAACCAGCCGCCCTGGCTAGACCAGTTTCAAGGTAAACAGGACACTGCAAAGAGGACACTTTGCTATACTGAAGTACACCTTGCTATACTGAACTAAACTGCACTTCGCTATACGACACAGAACACATCGCTGCGACCATCCGGCCTGGCTAGACTGGTCACTGCGACCATCCGGCCTGGCTAGACTGGTCACTGCAACCATCCGGCCTGGCTAGACTAGTCACTGCGACCATCCGGCCTGGCTAGACTGGTCACTGCGACCATCCGGCCTGGCTAGACTGGTCACTGCGACCATCCGGCCTGGCTAGACTGGTCACTGCGACCATCCGGCCTGGCTAGACTGGTCACTGCGACCATCCGGCCTGGCTAGACTGGTCACTGCGACCATCCGGCCTGGCTAAACTGGTCACTGCGACCATCCGGCCTGGCTAGACTGGTCACTGCGACCATCCGGCCTGGCTAGACTGGTCACTGCGACCATCCGGCCTGGCTAGACTGGTCACTGCGACCATCCGGCCTGGCTAGACTGGTCACTGCGACCATCCGGCCTGGCTAGACTGGTCACTGCGACCATCCGGCCTGGCTAGACTGGTCACTGCGACCATCCGGCCTGGCTAGACTGGTCACTGCGACCATCCGGCCTGGCTAGACTGGTCACTGCGACCATCCGGCCTGGCTAGACTGGTCACTGCGACCATCCGGCCTGGCTAGACTGGTCACTGCGACCATCCGGCCTGGCTAGACTGGTCACTGCGACCATCCGGCCTGGCTAGACTGGTCACTGCGACCATCCGGCCTGGCTAGACTAGTCACTGCGACCATCCGGCCTGGCTAGACTGGTCACTGCGACCATCCGGCCTGGCTAGACTAGTCACTGCGACCATCCGGCCTGGCTAGACTAGTCACTGCGACCATCCGGCCTGGCTAGACTAGTTTCAAGGTGGATGGCGTTGCAGAACACTACACAGAGCACTACACTAAACGGAACATTGCGACCAACTGCCTGGGCAATACCAATACCAGTGCAGCTGGTGGAACGTTGAAACTCTGCTCGTTCGATCCCACATGGTTTGCCATTCACTTTGAAGTCCAGCTTTTATGTTGTGTTTAATTTGTCGCTGGAACTTCACAGTAGAAGATAACAGAATTGCTGCAAAATTTAAGCGGTATGCCTTTCCTGCACCCCGGTAAATCATGGGCTTGATTACCAGGCCAGAACACTTGACATTTGCATAGTTTTACGGAAATGTCGCGATTCGCCGGAAGGCCCCGATTAATGCTGTAATAGCATGGCTCAAGAAAGGGTGCTGCATAATCTAGCGGACCGTTGGCGTTAAGGCGAATATTGTTGCGGTCTTCGCTTCTACTTTTAGTTTATAAGTTTATGTTAGCACCATATGACCACAGGTTAGTTGCAGATTTTGACAGCCATGCAAGTCATGAACAACCAGATGGATGGTAAACTGGATCGTATCCGACAGTGAACTGGAGTGATTCCTCTGTATCACATTCACCGGTATTCCTGCTGCTCCAACTTTCTATTTAAGTTGATCGAAAGTAGTCATATGAACAACACCAGACTAACGCGTGGTCAGGATAAGAGAACTTAAGTCAGATAAGATAACTTATCTTGCACACTCCGAGTTCTGACATTGGCTCTGTGTTTCTTCCACAGAAATTGGCAACCTGTTTTTCATCGTGCTTTTTACAATTGAGATGCTCATCAAGATGTACGCCCTCGGTTTCCAGGTAGGTAGCCTCTCCCCGCCGGATGCGCGGTTGCGTAGCGTCTCTCCCAGTGCTCCTGGTACTCCGGGCCGCGCCGTTCCGTCTTCCATCTGCATTAATGAGACGGCGAACGGACGGTGTCGGGCGCAGACTGGGGCCTCTAACGAGCTCTGTCTCCCTGCCGGCCCGCGGCGCAGACACGCGAAATGATTCTGTCTGTCCGCCCGTCCGTCCGCCCGCCCGTCCGCCCGCCCGCCCGCCCGCCCGCCCGTCCGTCCGTCCGTCCGTCCGCCCGTGCGTCCGTCCGTCCGTCCGTCCGCCCGTGCGTCCGTCCGTCCGTCCGTCCGTCCGTCCGTCCGTCCGTCCGTCCGTCCGTCCGTCCGTCCGTCCGTCCGTCCGTCCGTCCGTCCGTCCGTCCGTCCGCCCGTGCGTCCGTCCGTCCGTCCGTCCGTCCGTCCGTCTGTCCGTCTCGGTTCCGGGAGGGTGCGTCTTTTCTCTGTCGCGACATGCCGTTAGCAGTGCCCCCAGCGCTCTTGTTTCCAACCTGGCGCATGTGGTCCGTCCTCTTCATTGCGTGCGGACGCTCGTCTCTCGATTTAGCATCCGCTTGCCCGAGTCACACGCATCGAGCACAGTATTGATTTGATTATTGCTGCGACGTCGATGTTAATATCCGTATCGGTTGAGTACTCACTACTGTCCGCCGGCGCGCCCGCGACCGAGTCTATTTGGCAGTGGTTCTACTGAACTGGGTCGCTCATTTCTGGGAATGGAAACTTTGAATAGCTGTGTCGATTGCGCACCCACCGGTGCCACCTAACTGTCTCACTGCCTCACTGTCTCACTGCGTCACTGTCTCACTTCCTCACTGTCTCACTTCCTCACTGTCTCACTTCCTCACTGTCTCACTTCCTCACTGTCTCACTTCCTCACTGTCTCACTTCCTCACTGTCTCACTGTCCCACTGCCTCGCGTTTGTATTGCGCCCTTCCCTAACTCGTCTGTCTGGTGCGCCTGTTTCAGAGCTATTTGGTGTCGCTGTTCAACCGTTTCGACTTTTTTGTGGTGATCAGCAGCATCATGGAGGTGCTGCTGACCAAGACGGGCGTCATGCCTCCGCTCGGAGTGTCTGTGCTGCGCTGTGTCCGCTTGCTCAGAGTGTTTAAGGTCACCAGGTCAGTGACGGAGAGGACAGGGGGCAGCAGAAGGTGGGGGTAAGTCACCGGCAGGGCGCTGTCAGGGATAGGGACAGACAGGGACAGACAGGGACAGACAGGGACAGACAGGGACAGACAGGGACAGACAGGGACAGACAGGGACAGACAGGGACAGACAGGGACAGACAGGGACAGACAGGGACAGACAGGGACAGACAGGGACAGACAGGGACAGACAGGGACAGACAGGGACAGACAGGGACAGACAGGGACAGACAGGGGCAGGCGGGGACAGGCGGGGACAGGCGGGGACAGGCGGGGACAGACGGGGACAGACAGAGACAGATAGGGACAGACAGGGACAGACATAGATAGATAGGGACAGACAGAGACAGATAGGGACAGACGGGGACGGACGGGGGCCGACAGGGGCCGACGGGGCTCAGTCGGGGACAGATAAGAACCAATCAGGGACATACCTACACGGACCAAACAGGGACGGACGGGGACTAGGGAAGGACGGACAGGGCAAAGTTATGGAATGGGCGAAGCGGGAGTAAACTGGGAAGGGGAGTAAATCAGCAGCAAGACAGCTGCCATTCTGATCCCCACACCACTGATGGTGCTGACACTTCCCGCATTGCGCATTGCATGGTCAGACACGGGCACAGGTGTGTAACAACAGACACACGGAACTCTGAACCCGTAAATGGTCAGACACGGGCACAGGTGTGTACAACAGACACACGGAACTCTGAACCCGTAAATGGTCAGACACGGGCACAGGTGTGTACAACAGACACACGGAACTCTGAACCCGTAAATGGTCAGACACGGGCACAGGTGTGTAACAACAGACACACGGAACTCTGAACCCGTAAATGGTCAGACACGGGCACAGGTGTGTACAACAGACACACGGAACTCTGAACCCGTAAATGGTCAGACACGGGCACAGGTGTGTAACAACAGACACACGGAACTCTGAACCCGTAAATGGTCAGACACGGGCACAGGTGTGTAACAACAGACACACGGAACTCTGAACCCGTAAATGGTCAGACACGGGCACAGGTGTGTAACAACAGACACACGGAACTCTGAACCCGTAAATGGTCCGACACGGGCACAGGTGTGTAACAACAGACACACGGAACTCTGAACCCGTAAATGGTCAGACACGGGCACAGGTGTGTAACAACAGACACACGGAACTCTGAACCCGTAAATGGTCAGACACGGGCACAGGTGTGTAACAGACTCACGGAACTCTGAACCCGTAAATGGTCAGACACGGGCACAGGTGTGTACAACAGACACACGGAACTCTGAACCCGTAAATGGTCAGACACGGGCACAGGTGTGTAACAACAGACACACGGAACTCTGAACCCGTAAATGGTCAGACACGGGCACAGGTGTGTAACATCAGACACACGGAACTCTGAACCCGTAAATGGTCAGACACGGGCACAGGTGTGTAACAACAGACACACGGAACTCTGAACCCGTAAATGGTCAGACACGGGCACAGGTGTGTAACAACAGACTCACGGAACTCTGAACCCGTAAATGGTCAGACACGGGCACAGGTGTGTAACAGACACACGGAACTCTGAACCCGTAAATGGTCAGACACGGGCACAGGTGTGTACAACAGACACACGGAACTCTGAACCCGTAAATGGTCAGACACGGGCACAGGTGTGTACAACAGACACACGGAACTCTGAACCCGTAAATGGTCAGACACGGGCACAGGTGTGTAACAACAGACACACGGAACTCTGAACCCGTAAATGGTCAGACACGGGCACAGGTGTGTAACAACAGACACACGGAACTCTGAACCCGTAAATGGTCAGACACGGGCACAGGTGTACAACAGACACACGGAACTCTGAACCCGTAAATGGTCAGACACGGGCACAGGTGTGTAACAGACACACGGAACTCTGAACCCGTAAACGGTCAGACACGGACACAGGTGTGTAACAGACACACGGAACTCTGAACCCGTAAACGGTCAGACACGGGCACAGGTGTGTACAACAGACACACGGAACTCTGAACCCGTAAACGGTCAGACACGGGCACAGGTGTGTAACAACAGACACACGGAACTCTGAACCCGTAAATGGTCAGACACGGGCACAGGTGTACAACAGACACACGGAACTCTGAACCCGTAAATGGTCAGACACGGGCACAGGTGTGTAACAGACACACGGAACTCTGAACCCGTAAACGGTCAGACACGGACACAGGTGTGTAACAACAGACACACGGAACTCTGAACCCGTAAATGGTCAGACACGGGCACAGGTGTGTACAACAGACACACGGAACTCTGAACCCGTAAATGGTCAGACACGGGCACAGGTGTGTAACAACAGACACACGGAACTCTGAACCCGTAAATGGTCAGACACGGGCACAGGTGTGTAACAACAGACACACGGAACTCTGAACCCGTAAATGGTCAGACACGGGCACAGGTGTGTAACAACAGACACACGGAACTCTGAACCCGTAAATGGTCAGACACGGGCACAGGTGTGTACAACAGACACACGGAACTCTGAACCCGTAAATGGTCAGACACGGGCACAGGTGTGTAACAACAGACACACGGAACTCTGAACCCGTAAATGGTCAGACACGGACACGGGTGTGTACAACAGACACACGGAACTCTGAACCCGTAAATGGTCAGACACGGGCACAGGTGTGTACAACAGACACACGGAACTTTGAACCCGTAAATGGTCAGACACGGGCACAGGTGTGTACAACAGACACACGGAACTCTGAACCCGTAAATGGTCAGACACGGGCACAGGTGTGTAACAACAGACACACGGAACTCTGAACCCGTAAATGGTCAGACACGGGCACAGGTGTGTACAACAGACACACGGAACTCTGAACCCGTAAACGGTCAGACACGGGCACAGGTGTGTAACAGACACACGGAACTCTGAACCCGTAAATGGTCCGACACGGGCACAGGTGTGTAACAACAGACACACGGAACTCTGAACCCGTAAATGGTCAGACACGGGCACAGGTGTGTAACAACAGACACACGGAACTCTGAACCCGTAAATGGTCAGACACGGGCACAGGTGTGTAACAGACACACGGAACTCTGAACCCGTAAACGGTCAGACACGGACACAGGTGTGTACAACAGACACACGGAACTCTGAACCCGTAAATGGTCAGACACGGGCACAGGTGTGTACAACAGACACACGGAACTCTGAACCCGTAAATGGTCAGACACGGGCACAGGTGTACAACAGACTCACGGAACTCTGAACCCGTAAATGGTCAGACACGGGCACAGGTGTGTACAACAGACACACGGAACTCTGAACCCGTAAATGGTCAGACACGGGCACAGGTGTGTACAACAGACACACGGAACTCTGAACCCGTAAATGGTCCGACACGGTCACAGGTGTGTACAACAGACACACGGAACTCTGAACCCGTAAATGGTCAGACACGGGCACAGGTGTGTACAACAGACACACGGAACTCTGAACCCGTAAATGGTCAGACACGGGCACAGGTGTGTACAACAGACACACGGAACTCTGAACCCGTAAATGGTCAGACACGGGCACAGGTGTACAACAGACTCACGGAACTCTGAACCCGTAAATGGTCAGACACGGGCACAGGTGTGTACAACAGACACACGGAACTCTGAACCCGTAAATGGTCAGACACGGGCACAGGTGTGTAACAGACACACGGAACTCTGAACCCGTAAACGGTCAGACACGGACACAGGTGTGTACAACAGACACACGGAACTCTGAACCCGTAAATGGTCAGACACGGGCACAGGTGTGTAACAACAGACACACGGAACTCTGAACCCGTAAATGGTCAGACACGGGCACAGGTGTGTAACAGACACACGGAACTCTGAACCCGTAAATGGTCAGACACGGGCACAGGTGTGTACAACAGACACACGGAACTCTGAACCCGTAAATGGTCAGACACGGGCACAGGTGTGTAACAGACACACGGAACTCTGAACCCGTAAATGGTCAGACACGGGCACAGGTGTGTACAACAGACACACGGAACTCTGAACCCGTAAATGGTCAGACACGGGCACAGGTGTGTAACAGACACACGGAACTCTGAACCCGTAAATGGTCAGACACGGGCACAGGTGTGTACAACAGACACACGGAACTCTGAACCCGTAAATGGTCAGACACGGGCACAGCTGTGTACAACAGACACACGGAACTCTGAACCCGTAAATGGTCAGACACGGGCACAGGTGTGTAACAACAGACACACGGAACTCTGACCCCTTAAATGGTCCGACACGGGCACAGGTGTGTAACAACAGACACACGGAACTCTGAACCCGTAAATGGTCAGACACGGGCACAGGTGTGTAACAACAGACACACGGAACTCTGAACCCGTAAATGGTCAGACACGGGCACAGGTGTGTACAACAGACACACGGAACTCTGAACCCGTAAATGGTCAGACACGAGCACAGGTGTGTACAACAGACACACGGAACTCTGAACCCGTAAATGGTCCGACACGGGCACAGGTGTGTACAACAGACACACGGAACTCTGAACCCGTAAATGGTCAGACACGGGCACAGGTGTGTACAACAGACACACGGAACTCTGAACCCGTAAATGGTCCGACACGGGCACAGGTGTACAACAGACTCACGGAACTCTGAACCCGTAAATGGTCAGACACGGGCACAGGTGTGTACAACAGACACACGGAACTCTGAACCCGTAAATGGTCAGACACGGGCACAGGTGTGTAACAACAGACACACGGAACTCTGAACCCGTAAATGGTCAGACACGGGCACAGGTGTGTAACAACAGACACACGGAACTCTGAACCCGTAAATGGTCCGACACGGGCACAGGTGTGTACAACAGACACACGGAACTCTGAACCCGTAAATGGTCCGACACGGGCACAGGTGTGTACAACAGACACACGGAACTCTGAACCCGTAAATGGTCCGACACGGACACAGGTGTGTAACAACAGACACACGGAACTCTGAACCCGTAAATGGTCAGACACGGGCACAGGTGCGTAACAACAGACACACGGAACTCTGAACCCGTAAATGGTCAGACACGGGCACAGGTGTACCCACCTGTGCCCGTGTGGGTACACCTGTGCCCGTGACTCACGGAACTCTGAACCCGTAAATGGTCAGACACGGGCACAGGTGTGTAACAACAGACACACGGAACTCTGAACCCGTAAATGGTCAGACACGGGCACAGGTGTACAACAGACACACGGAACTCTGAACCCGTAAATGGTCAGACACGGGCACAGGTGTGTAACAGACACACGGAACTCTGAACCCGTAAACGGTCAGACACGGACACAGGTGTGTAACAGACACACGGAACTCTGAACCCGTAAATGGTCAGACACGGGCACAGGTGTGTACAACAGACACACGGAACTTTGAACCCGTAAATGGTCAGACACGGGCACAGGTGTGTAACAGACTCACGGAACTCTGAACCCGTAAATGGTCAGACACGGGCACAGGTGTGTACAACAGACACACGGAACTCTGAACCCGTAAATGGTCAGACACGGGCACAGGTGTGTACAACAGACACACGGAACTCTGAACCCGTAAATGGTCAGACACGGGCACAGGTGTGTAACAACAGACACACGGAACTCTGACCCCTTAAAGCGCAGACCTGGACCACATAATCAGGGCTTCTGGTTGACATGGGCGATATTTCCGAAATGCTGTGGGCTGTTACGATATGCCTAATGCGTATTTAGATGTCATGCTTCGTGTTTACTAAAGTGTATCGTTACACTCATAAATGCGTTAAATGTATGTTAGTGTCGATTCGCGTGTAGACAACCGTATGGTGCTTGCTTTGTAGTCTCGAGTAAATCGTAGATAGTGTGAAACTTATATATTGACTAGTAGATTATGCTGTATGATCGTCCATTTCGCAAATGAAGAGAATACCTGGCTGTAGATTGTAGAAGTGTCTCCCAGAGCTCTCATAATAACTCATCACCAGCATGTGGTGTTTCGATGTACCCCTACGTGTATTTAGTTTATATTACTTTACACCAGCTCGCTGTTCCCCGCAGTTGCTGCATTTTTATTTTGTTTTGATTTGTTGTTTTCTGATTATTTTTGCTTGAGTTTGCTAACACTAGCAGCTATACATACATGGCCGTGCTTTTGGGTTTATTTTTAGTTTTTTTCTTTTGCAGATATTGGCGAAGTCTGGGCAACCTTATCCGCTCCCTAGTGAACTCGATCCAGTCGATCCTGTCCTTGTTGTTCCTTCTCTTTCTCTTCATATTCATCTTCGCTCTTCTCGGAATGCAGATATTCGGAGGAAAACTGAACGGGCCTCTCGAGCTCCGGAGTAACTTCGACACGTTTTGGCAGTCCATCATGACAGTATTTCAGGTACATATCCAACTCTCCACAGTCTGTACAGACGAGCGTATTCTGAGCCATCTGAAATGTGCACAGCTTAGCTCTCACAGTGACGCACCGATAGTTCACCGCTGGCCTGCGTGGTGGCTTCTGGGCGCTATTCTGTCCATCTGCTCTCACCTCTCTCCCATCCTCCGCGCATCCCAGCTGTGTCTACCTCGCCTGCTCCCGTCCTCTCTCCGTCCGTCGGCGCCTGCTCCCGTCCTCTCTCCGTCCGTCGGCGCCTGCTCTCGTCCTCTCCGTCCGTCCTCGCCTGCTCCCGTCCTGTCTCCGTCCGTCGGCGCCTGCTCCCGTCCTCTCTCCGTCCGTCGGCGCCTGCTCCCGTCCTCTCTCCGTCCGTCGGCGCCTGCTCCCGTCCTCTCCGTCCGTCGGCGCCTGCTCCCGTCCTCTCCGTCCGTCGGCGCCTGCTCCCGTCCTCGCCGTCCGTCGGCGCCTGCTCCCGTTCTCTCTCCGTCCGTCCGTCGGCGCCTGCTCCCGTCCTCTCCGTCCGTCCTCGCTTGCTCCAGTCCTCTCTCCGTCCGTCGGCGCCTGCTCCCGTCCTCTCGCCGTCCGTCGGTTCCTGCTCCCGTCCTCTCTCCGTCCGTCGGCGCCTGCTCCCGTCCTCTCCGTCCGTCGGCGCCTGCTCCCGTCCTCTCGCCGTCCATCGGCGCCTGCTCCCGTCCTCTCTCCGTCCGTCGGCGCCTGCTCCCGTCCTCTCTCCCTCCGTCGGCGCCTGCTCCCGTCCTCTCTCCGTCCGTCGGCGGCCGCGGCTCTCGCCATAAATTGGCCTGACTCCGTTATGGTCGTGCCGTCGTCTGCTCGTCCCTGTAAATCGACGCTGACATTTCATTACCGTGCCGCCCCGATCGCAGACATTTCATTACCGTGCCGTCCCGATCAGTACGACAGCGCCGGTCATCCCCGCCGCTGGCTGGCAGACAGTGCTGCCGTCCCTGTCTGTCCCTGTCTGTCCATGTCTGTCCCTGTCTGTCCCTGTCTGCCCCTGTCTGCCCCTGGCTGCCTGGCGGCGGCGGCGGCGGCGTCACCTCCCTGTCCGCATGCTCGCCTGGTGCGGGGCTTCTCCGCGGAGTACGTCCGTCGTGGCAGATACACTCGATACGTGTTCGTCCGCTCAACACGTGGCTGCACGTGCACGTGGACTCGCCTGCCCGCCTTTCTGCTTGCCTGTCTGCTCTGCGACCTGTGCCTCGCTTCTCTAACACCCCGTTCTCTTCCGTCTGCTGGGTTATCGTATCGTCTTGGCCGCGTGCCGGATCGTGGGCAGGTATCCGCGTGAGTCCGTAACTAACCCCGCCCCTCCGCAACGTCTCGGCGGCTGACCGTGTGCCCCGGCGGCGTGTTACAGGTACTGGCGCTCCCTCTCCAACCTGGTGGCCTCCCTCCTCAACTCGATCCAATCTATCGCCTCCCTACTGCTGCTCCTGTTCCTCTTCATCGTCATCTTCGCCCTGCTCGGTATGCAGGTGTTCGGCGGCAAGTTTAACTTTGACGCCACCGACGCCAAGCCGCGCAGCAACTTCGACACGTTTGTGCAGAGTTTGTTGACGGTGTTCCAGGTAGGGCGGAGTGGTGGCGGGCCGCACGCCGGCAGGGCCGCCGCGGTGGACCTGCCCTCGCCCGGGAGGCAGCGCACCGCACGCACAGCCATACTGGGCGTTGTTAACTGATAGAGATCAACCAGAACAGATATTCGATGCGTTGAATGTTTGCTGGCTGACGCTTAGTTCCTGCCTTCGATGAGCCGACTGGAAACGTTACTTTGCTAGAAATATAGATGTTCGTCAAGTTGTGCATTTTCCTAGCCGCAACATCATCTCCTAGTGTTAGGTAGACGAAATGCTATTTATTTGTATTTTTCATATCAGAATTTCCTGCTCGCGTGAGACCAAATTGGTTGTTCTTGGTTGGGGGCGGCGCAGAACCTCAAATGAGTGTTAATTACAACATTCAATGGAGTATTCTTTTTAGGTCACCCCATCTTTGCTCGAACGTGTCTATCTTCTGCTTAGCTCTTGCAATATTATATTCTTTAACTGCTTCGAACTTCAGACTTTGTAACATAACTTCTGCTGATGGCTTTACTAATTTTAACTTTGATCTGTGAATACATGATTTGATAAGTGTTACTGTCAGCACATCTACACTGGATAGGTCTTCTAACAGAAACCAACTTAAAACACTCTGTGGTAAAGCCATGCAGTTGATCAAACCTGTTGTCGTACAGTTAGTGGTAATGGTTCAAACGGCATCACACGGCATCACACGGTATCAAGCGGTGTGAGGTTTGGTTAGGATGCGGTGCGCTGCTCCTGGCTGTAGCTCGTCCCCGCGCCCCCCGCCGGCGCTGCCGCCCGGCCCGCGCGTTTGTCTGGATGTTAGGTTGCAGCTGCCCGCGCTGTACTAGACGTGTTCAGCTCCTACTCACGCATGCTGCCGGCCGACGCGGCCTGTCCGGTCCGGTCCGGTCCGGTCCGGTCCGGTCCGGTCCGGTCCGGTCCGGTCCGGTCCGGTCCAGTCCGGTCCGGCCCGGCCCGCGCGTTTGTCTGGATGTTAGGTTGCAGCTGCCCGCGCTGTACTAGACGTGTTCAGCTCCTACTCACGCATGCTGCCGGCCGACGCGGCCTGTCCGGTCCGGTCCGGTCCGGTCCGGTCCGGTCCGGTCCGGTCCGGTCCGGTCCGGTCCGGTCCGGTCCGGTCCGGTCCGGTCCAGTCCGGTCCGGCCCGGTCCGGTCCGGTCCGGTCCGGTCCGGTCCGGTCCGGTCCGGTCCGGTCCGGCGCGGTGTCGCCCCCCGTTTTGTTCCGTTTGCCATGCGCCTGCGGTGACGGATAGGTGGGTGATCTGGACTCGGGTGAGGTGGTACAGAGCTCTGACACCATCTAAGGGGTACCCAGATGACACTTCAGCAGTCTGGCCACCGCGTCTTACCAGCGCTGTGGCCTCCCCTGGTCTGCTGTGCGCCGGTGGTCGACGCGATCCAGCTTTTTTCGTCCGACCTGTGTGCTTTACTGTGGTGTCGGTGTCCCCGATGGTTTTACCGGCTCGGGTGGCGCCCGTTGGAACATGGACCATGATGAGTGCTGCATGACTGCACTCTGGCAGGCTTTCGTTCGTGTTGGATGATGAGTGTTGTTGGCGTTTTTGTCGTTGGTGGTGCTTTACTAGGTGTTGTGTGCGCGGCTTCGTGTTGTGCGTTCACTAATGATTGATTGGATTGACACTCAGAGGCCTTAATAACCGGAAATAATTCCGAAGCCATTGCGGTAGGGCTAGCCCTGACATAAATATGCCCGTCATTAAATTGTGTTTTATTATGAACGTAGAATTCGCTTTTCTGGTAGTTAGATTAACATTGCATGTAGTTATCTCATGTAGGTAACGTTTATATATATTTGCTCTTCTGTGACTCATTGATATTTCATTGCAATTTTGTAATCAATTGATCTCGCTCTTCGCTGTGCGAAGTCATTGGCCGCACGCCACTTCGTTGTCATATCACACAATTCGGACCAGCAGTCGAACCTCAGCGTGTCTCCCCCTGCCCCGCCTGTCTGACACTCCTCTCCCCATCTCCCCGCTCTCCCCGCTCACCATCGCTCAACAGATCCTGACTGGTGAGGACTGGAACCTGGTCATGTACCACGGCATCCAGGCCTACGGCGGCGTCGGCAGCTTCGGCGCGCTCGCCTGCTCCTACTTCATCATCCTCTTCATCTGCGGAAACTGTATCCTTTGAAGACTGGCGGCGCGGTCGGGTTATGGACGACTATTGGTTGGGGGAGGCAGACTGCTGCCGCTGCGGGGATTTGTTCTAGACGAGAGGACGGGGCGGGTAAGCTATTGATTGGTCCTGAGGGTGAAGTGCTCGTACTGGTCGTTATCGAGCAATACTACTGTAGTCGCAGGATGCTCAGCAATACGGTCTTGCTAAGAGTTCCATGTTTGTTTTCATCATTCAGAATCGGCAGTATTTTAGGATGGCCAATTGAGCGCTAAGTGTTGCCTGGCTAACGACGGTGTCTTGCACCTGCCGTCATGTGACGATACCCACCTCGCCAGGGGCTGTGACGTCATGTGACGTCATGTGGACTGTGACGTCATGTGGACTGACGTCATTTGGAATGTGACGTCCTGTGACGTGTCCTGTGACGAACTTGACCGTTATTTGTGCGCTGCGTTATACTCCTTGACCTGAGTCTGGTGCAGATATCCTTCTGAACGTGTTCTTGGCCATCGCCGTGGACAACCTGGCTGACGCCGAGTCACTGACAGCCATCGAGAAGGAGGAGGAGGAGGAGGTGAGGCAAACGGCCAGGTGGTGTGCATCGGCAGGGTGTCACCAGGGACATCGAGATCGAGAGGGTGTCATATCATCATCGAGAGGGTGTCAGCGGGGAGGGAGAGGGAACAGTTACAGGATTCGTGGCGCTGGGTCAGAATGTGGTGTAGATCGAACTGTAGCAGCTCAGTCGTCATCTTCATTATTATCCTGGTAGTCGTGTAATCGTTATGTTCGTCATCATCACCGTCACCATCATCCCAGTTCGTCCGTGTGTGTCTGACAGGTGCGTTGTAGCGTTTTCCGAAAATACGAGTGATCACGTGCGATGTGTCACCCACGGGTACCACGTTGTGAATTAATAGTTATTTAAACCATTATCGCGGCCGCTGGTGTTTTTAAAAGTATTTGTTCGAAAAGGGCCTGGCTGTGGAAGCATTAGATATTTCTGCAAATTGTCTCCGCCCGAGGCTTGCTTTCTGTAATGCACTCGGGTACTTCCCAATGTAGCTAATAGTCTCTTTCTACCGCGAAAACCACCAGAAACGAACGATAACGCGGTCGTCGTTGGTTACAGGGCTATCACTACCCAGACGAGTTTGTAAGTGACAACCGTTCACCTGGCTTGACTCTGTTTCTGATGCATGTTCGCACTTGTCACTCCGGTTTCCAGCCGGTCCTGGACGCGAGCTGGGCCGGCGGCCCTCACGGCGGGCTCGCGCGCGGCATGCGAGCGCGCGTGGCACACCGCCAGTCTGTGATAATATGCACCTTCGCCATGCACTGGTCTGCCACGCTCAATTTCGGATCAGACCACCGACTACTCGTTCGTGATGTAGTGTGATGACTTGTGTGATGTCGACACTGCTGCTATCTGGCGGCCGGCGAGGGAAGCTGAGTTTACTATTCCGGACGACAGATGGCAGTAGCTGTATGTGGTTGTGTTTGCAGAAAGCCCGCTCGCGCTCTCGGAGCGGGTCGCCGCGGAAGGAAGGGATAGAGGGGGAGCCGGGCGACCCGGACAGGTCACCGTATGGGTCGCAGAAACTGGCGGAGCTCAATCATGTCGGGTGAGTGTGTAATGCCGTCCTTCAAAGCCAGGAGGGCTGAGTGGTTTAGTTGAACGACGGAGCCTCATCTGACCATGTGACAATCATTTGTTTCAAAAACTTTTAAATGGCATGAAATGGCCTGAGCAGGCCGATGTGCCTCATCAATCAACTGTCAACTGTCAACTGTGACTCTCCACAGTCGGCATATTTCCGATAGTTATTTAAACTGTGACGGTTTCTCCACTGAAATCGTATGCATGTGCAGCGGTGTGAAAGTTTTCGAAAGTTGTGTTTTTCGTTGGTAAAGGACGTCGCCGTTGGCTGGTAACCGCGATGGGAGTGTATATGTGATGTGTTTTCTGTTGTTGTTTTTCAGGGCCGACAGAGCGGGGAGTCAGACCAGTGTCGATATGGGAGACGAAGGCGATGTAGTGTATGACAACTACGATCAAGATGGTATGTATCCGCTGCTCTCCGGCCCTGCTGTTCACTGTTCATCATCAGTTAATGCCAGGGAAATCAGCATGGCACATTGTCGCAGCAAAATTAAAGAATACATCACGTGATACTCGATACTTGATTTCGGTGGAGAACGCGTATTAACCGTTTCTGTAATGAAGTCCTAACTTCCTGTTAGTGTGCAGTTGCTTTGCACCTCTAGCTTAGTGTTTTATCTGCTTCCTGTAGCAGTTCTGTAACAACCATTGATTGTCAATGCTTGTCCTTATTCCCACGTAGTGCATACTCCCCATAATCAGATAGTTGTGTTCCCACTAATCGATATATCTATGCACTGTTAGGGTGGATCAAAATGATAATTTGATTTGAAAAAACGCCTGGCTTTGAATGAAATGGTTCAGTTCCCGACTTTTGGTTATAAAGTTACAAATATCTGGATCCACTCTAATATAATTACTGTTCTGTCCTAACTCTGATGAATAGATACTTCCCTGCTTAGGCAAATGTTCAACTTACAACTGGCATGAAAGGCGTGATTGCTGTTTTGTGGCACCATCAGATCACCCTTCCTGCCAGTGGCGGGTACACCTCTGTCTTTCTGCACCTCATGAACCATGTTTTCAAGAGACAGGGCGCTCCAACACTGACCAGTAACTTCAAAATATCGGATGCGTTCGAATCCCTCTAGTCGGGCATAGTATTATCTGTACACTCCGCACCACCCAGAAACCCAACAACTATCTACTTATCTACCTACTTATCTACAGCTCGCGGGTTTTGAAAGGTCAAAGACCTCCTGAATAGCCCGACCTCGTCAGTCTCTTAACGATAGTTATATTTGTCTGTATGAGATGCATCATGCATTAGATTCAACCAAAATGTATCCAGAAAGTTGTTAAACTGGTTACTTGATTCAGCCTGGATCACAATATGTGTGTGCAGGGAGTTCCAATCAATTATCACACGGGTCTTCCAACGGTTTCGTCGTACTCTTGAGATAACTTCGACTTTCCAACTTTTCTTGGGTGCCTTTCGCGCTGGCGGACAATGGAGTATGGAAGAAGATATTTTGAAACGGATTTCGATGGCCAATCTGTTTCATAATATCTTCTCCGATCATCCGCAATCCGATCCGATTATCCGCAATTACGAGAGGGATTGGAATGTATCCGATATTTTGCAGCCAGTTTCGATGCGCTCTGCTCATTGCTGACGAAACCGTCTGCTGGCGCAGAAAGACAGTGTCTCAAAGACTAACATCACCCGCACCGAGTCGCTAGCCGTGTGATAGTTGGCGGCCTACCCGCACCCCCTCAGCATGACATGCCAGCCGCGGGCCGGCGTTGTGACCGTCTGGGCTGACTGGCTGACAGGCCGACGGCGGCGCAACTCGGACAGCGACTGCGACAGCGGCAGCGGCGTCGACGTCGACGAACTGCCGCCCACCATGCGGCCGCGCCGACTGTCGCAGCTCTCCATCAAGAACAAGATCAAGCCGATGCCGCAGTACAGTAGTTTCTTTGTGTTCGCCCCTGACAACAGGTGAGGCGGTGGGCGTGGCGTGAGGGTGGTGCGGGAGTGACCTGACCTCCGCTTCTCCGCTGGTGACCTGCAGGTGATGATGAGGTGGTGGGCGCGCGCCCCAGGCGCCTCTCCGAGACGCCCAACAAAATTCAGCCCATTCCCCCCTACAGCTCATTCTTCGTGTTTGGACACGAGACCAGGTGACGCCGCGCGATGCCAGCGCCTCTGGCGGCACGGAGTGGTACTAACGGACACGTCGTGTGGTTGCGTTCTCCTGCCTGCGCCGGTGTGCACTGTGCGTATGTGCGTGGTGTTTTGAAGCCGTCTGTGGTTTGAACTATTTATTTACAGCATCCGCTTCGGCAGCTGCAGCCGCCGCTACCTCGTTTTAAACCCGAGAATGTGCCTCAAAGTTGTGATTTCAGTAGTGTTAGACGTTCTGAATAACGCTCCGACTGTGGCTGGTCCGAACTACCTAATATGTGTCGAATCGTTAGTCAACTGCGTTTTGTAGAACTAAGCATTAGAACTGCAAGTGCTGAATGTCTAACCTGTACCTACGTAGCTGCACCTCCTCCTAATATCGCCCTGCTGCGTCCGTCTCGTGATATGTTGATATGCGTGTTGCCAATGGTTCGTGATTATGTTGGAGCGTCAGCAGGCGCAATGTTCTGCAACCGGCCATTCTCCCTGTACTCTAACAAAGCTAAGACGAAGCCTCGGCTCGCCCCTTTTACACTCCAAACTTCCTAATTGATCTAGTCTGCAAATCTGGAAATCTTCCGATATCGAATGTCAATGAACCGCCGCGCCGCGTGGCACCAGATTCCGTGCGGCAACGCCGAGGTCTGTCGAGACCATGCTCGAGCTTGAGGCCTGAACACTGCAATGGTCCGTACACTGGGCAAGATGGGGACCGACTGATCTCTGACTGACCTCCGTCTGACCTCTGACTGACCCCTGACTGACCCCTGACTGACCCCTGACTGACCTCCGTCTGACCTCCGTATGACCTCTGACTGACCTCCGCCTGACCTCTGACTGACCTCCCTCTGACCTCTGACTGACCTCTGACTGACCCCTGACTGACCCCTGACTGACCTCCGTCTGACCTCCGTATGACCTCTGACTGACCTCCGCCTGTCCTCTGACTGACCTCCGTCTGACCTCTGACTGATCTCTGACTGACCTCTGACTGACCTCTGACTGACCTCTGACTGACCTCTGACTGACCTCTGACTGACCTCTGACTGACCTCTGACTGACCTGACTGACCTCTGACTGACCCCTGACTGACCCCCGTCTGACCTCCGTCTGACCTCTGACTGATCTCCGTCTGACCTCCGTCTGACCTCTGACTGACCTCTGACTTAATATATGACTGACCTCCGTCTGACTTCTTGTATATCCCTGACTGACCTCTGACTGACCTCCGTCTGACCTCTGACTTAATATATAACTGACCTCCGTCTGACTTCTTGTAGACCTCTGACTGACCCCTGACTGACCTCCGTCTGACCTCCGTCTGACCTCCGTCTGACCTTCGTCTGACCTCTAACTGACCTCTGTCTGACCTCTGACTTAATATATAACTGACCTCCGTCTGACTTCTTGTAGACCTCTGACTTACCTCTGGTTGTCCTGGCTGACCTCCGTCTGACCTCTGACATACCTCTGACTGACCTCCGCCTGACTTCTTATTAATATTCGGCTAGCTTCTGACCGGTCTCCGCCGCCCCGCCATCGCCAGGTTCCGCATCTTCTGCCACTGGTTCTGCAACCACAACTACTTCGGCAACGTGATCCTGGTGTGCATCCTGGTGTCGTCCGCCATGTTGGCGGCCGAGGATCCGCTGGACGGCCAGTCTGAGAGGAACAGGGTCAGTGCAGTAGTGGGGCGGCCTGGCAGGGGGGTCAGTGAAGTGTGGGGGGGGGCGGCCTGGCAGGGTCAGCTGATGGAGGCCGGTGTCGGCCTGGCGGGGTCAGCTGATGGAGGCCGGTGTCGGCCTGGCGGGGTCAGCTGATGGAGGCCGGTGTCGGCCTGGCGGGGTCAGCTGATGGAGGCCGGTGTCGGCCTGGCGGGGTCAGCTGATGGAGGCCGGTGCCGACCTGGCGGGGTCAGCTGATGGAGGCCGGTGCCGACCTGGCGGGGTCAGCTGATGGAGGCCGGTGTCGGTCTGGCGGGGTCAGCTGATGGAGGCCGGTGCCGGCCTGGCAGGGTCATCTGAGGAGGCCGGTGCCGGGGCTGGAGATGCATGGATGGGGTGTGGTTAGGTGTGGTGAATGAGCGGAGGTGGAATACCATAGTTTGTGTATCGATATGCTGGACCGCTCCATGATCAGCTCCTGGGAAGTGCAGTGCTATTAGGAAAGCTGTTTGTTTCCTAATATCCGTGTGTTATATTCGATAACGGAATAGGGAGTGCAGTAATTTGGAACCGGCATTCTATAGCATTTGTAACTGGATATCGTAGTGTGGTAGAGCACTACATTATGAATGATGATACTCCAAACTACGGCTTTTTTGAAATAATTCTTCTGTGAACAACAACAAAAATTGCACGTCACATGCAGCAACTATCACTATCGTCGTTTTCTCGCGGGCAGATTCTCAACTACTTCGACTACTTCTTCACGACGGTGTTCACGGTGGAAATCTGCTTCAAGGTGATAGCGTACGGCTTCATACTGCACCCGGGCTCCTTCTGTCGCTCGGCGTTCAACATGCTCGACCTGCTGGTGGTGGCCGTCTCTCTCATCTCCTTCGTGTTCAGGTGAGAGCGTGTGGCGGAGGTGTCTCTCCTCCTCGGAGTGGGGGGTGGCGTAGCGGGTAGAGAGTGGTAAGCGGTGAGGGTTTGGTGGCAGCGTGTGGTGAAGCCGGAAGGACATGGAAGGACGATGTCTGGCAGTGTGTAATCGTGGCCAAATGTGTTTTTTCTGTTTATTAGTTATTTTTATGCTATTTTTGTTTGGATGCTTTGTAGAGTGCTAGTCACGCTCATCTTAGCATTATCATCAACGGGCAATGTTCTGAACGCGACAAAAAGTTGACCAGACTGGTTGTCGATGGCCCCTTCAGAACATTTTTATTTTACCAAGAAAGTGCATCCATTCGTAAAGGCCCGGACTTGGCACCGCTGTACAGACTGGATAGTGTTTGACGATATACCGGGTGAAATGTTTCAGATTTTCCCTGCGCCCCGAGCAACAAAAACAGTTCCTTAATTCATTGAGGTAAAATCGATGTCTCCTTTTGCGCCCCACCGATTTTTGTTCTGTTCTCTCTTCGATCGTGTTTGATGCATTTTTGACTCGTCCACTAACTGGACTCGAGGAGCGACATTGAAAGCTCCTTCGCCCCCACATCTGGTTATTAATGAACAGAGCTGCAGTTGCTGCACGCTTGCAGCATGGGACATACCAGCGTACTCTAACTGTCCTCCGTTTTGGCGTCTGTCTGTGGATATTGTGCAGGGCTATGGCCGAAGTCACTGGTTGCACGGTTCTAAAAGATGCCAGGTTTTCCTGATGCCTAGTGGGGCCGGGCTCTGCGGATGTTATTAAACCCATTTTGCAGTGCTGCTCCATGTGTCTTTGTGTCTCTGAACGCCTCTACTGTGTCTCTGAACGCCTCTATTGTGTCTCTGAACGCCTCTACTGTGTCTCTGAACGCCTCTACTGTGTCTCTGAACGCCTCTACTGTGTCTCTGAACACCCTGCTACTGTGTCTCTGAACGCCTCTACTGTGTCTCTGAACACCCTGCTACTGTGTCTCTGAACGCCTCTACTGTGTCTCTGAACACCCCGCTACTGTGTCTCTGAACACCCTGCTACTGTGTCTCTGAACGCCTCTATTGTGTCTCTGAACGCCTCGTCTGTGTCTCTGAACGCCTCTATTGTGTCTCTGAACACCCCGCTACTGTGTCTCTGAACACCCTGCTACTGTGTCTGAACACCCTGCTACTGTGTCTCTGAACGCCTCGTCTGTGTCTCTGAACGCCTCTATTGTGTCTCTGAACGCCTCTACTGTGTCTCTGAACGCCTCTACTGTGTCTCTGAACACCCTGCTACTGTGTCTCTGAACACCCTGCTACTGTGTCTCTGAACGCCTCTACTGTGTCTCTGAACACCCCCGCTACTGTGACTCTGAACGCCCCGCTACTGTGTCTCTGAACACCCCGCTACTGTGACTCTGAACACCCCGCTACTGTGTCTCTGAACACCCCGCTACTGTGTCTCTGAACACCCTGTTTCTGTGTCTCTGGCGACTACACTGTACTATCATCTTTCATCACATGGTCTATTATAACCACACGATACTGTCGTTCGATACACAATACTGCTGCTGGTGACTACACACTGCTGTCCTCACATCAGTATAATAACCACGCAATACTGTCTAATGACTATGCACACACTCTACTGGTCTCTCTCCATAGTTTGTCCTTGTTCGTTTGATATATGTTGATGGTCTTGTTCCTGCAGCTGATTGGGTTAGCGCCTGTGTAATCCATGCGCCTGCATTTATGAGACTGTGTGAGCTGTACAGTGTACAGTGTACACCAGGCTCCGCGTTCTGCCCTGTTTAAATCATCATTATCAGCAATATTGTGATGTTGTGAGTACCGCTCTGAGCACGATACACTATGTATTACGACCTCCGCTGTAGCCGCGTCAGGCTGGTCAGGGGCATCGGCACCGCGTGGGCCATGCCGTATCGACACAGCACACCAGCCCTCCCTCGCTCTGACGTGCTCCGTCGGATAGCTGAGCCAGGTCATTCCCGGAATGCACACTAGACGCGTTCGGCTTTCGCTGCTTTTCGCCCTCTGTTCTACAGACGGGTCATCGCTGTTGAATGAGGTGACGGCAGCTGCTGCCGTAGCCGCGGAGCTTGGTCGCGCTTGGTGGTGTCATGCTATCGCAGCCCGCAGATCGGTGGATGCTCTGGCTGATGTGTGACCCGATCTGACGCTGATAATGATGCTGATGATGCTGATGCTGATGATGCTGATGCTGATGCTGATGCTGATGCTGATGCTGATGCTGATGCTGATGCTGATGCTGATGCTGATGCTGATGCTGATGCTGATGCTGATGCTGATGCTGATGCTGATGCTGATGCTGATGCTGATGCTGATACTGATGCTGATGCTGATGCTGCTGATGCTGATGATGATACTGATGATGCTGACGATGCTGACACAGTGCCCGCCTGTTCCCAGTTCCGGTGCCATCTCTGTGGTGAAGATTCTCCGTGTGGCTCGTGTGCTGCGACCACTACGTGCCATCAACAGGGCTAAGGGACTCAAGGTAAACAGTGATGGGTGCTGAATGGCCTCGGCAGTTGGTTTGCCAAAAACCCTAATCAGTAATCATGTTCAGGTCAGGTAGTACGTTCGAACTGAACACGGCATGATTGTCTTTTACTTAGTCCATCAGCCGTTCAATCAGTCGGCCAGTCACTGTTGGTCCTGCCAGCTGTTGCCGAAAAGGCCACCTTCCACCTTCCATGTACCACCTTCCCTGTCAACATTGCCCTCACAAACTGACCTGCGATTGCGTTTCTGTCCATTGCTGACCTCGTCTACGAGCCCAAACTGACGCTGCCTCTCCCGGTAACCGTGTTCAGCGTCATCTGTAACAGGTTGTGTCGGGAGCGCCTTCGTGTCTGTATGCAGCGCCTGACTGCCTGTGTGTCTGCGTCCTTCAGCACGTGGTGCAGTGCGTCATCGTGGCCATCAAGACCATCTGGAACATCATGCTGGTCACGTGCCTGCTGGAGTTCATGTTCGCCGTCATCGGTGTGCAGCTCTTCAAGGGCAAGTTCTTCATGTGCAACGACAGGTCCAAGCTGACAGAGCTGGAGTGCAGGTGGGTAAAGTTCGGCCGTGATGCTGTGTTCGAGACCGGCAGCTGATTGTGTTCGTATGGTCAAACAACATGTGTGTGTGTGCGTGGGTGGGTAGGTGCGTGCGTGCGTGCGTGCGTGCGTGCGTGCGTGCGTGCGTGTGTGCGTGTGTTAAAATAATAGTATTATAGCGGGATCAAACAGAAATTGGTATTTACGGACGTCGACGGATGCTATTGGATGCCTTCTGGTGCGTTTCGTAAAACATACACCTGCCTCATCTCGATGCAGCATGATTCATGTTGTCTCGGTGTTGTGCCGGTTTGACTGTGACAATCTCTATGCAGCATGATTCATGTTGTCTCGGTGTTGTGCCGGTTTGGCTGTGACACTGCGCGCGCCTCGTTCCAGGGGTCAGTTCATTGAGTTCATGGAGGGTGACGTCAGCCGCCCGGTCACGATCGATCGGGAATGGAAGAAGAACCTGTTCCACTTTGACGACGTCGGCAAGGCCATGCTGACGCTCTTCACGGTGTCCACCTTCGAGGGTTGGCCCCTGTGAGTAGCTGTTGGCGGGGGCACGGGTCTTCACTGGGGCCGGTGGGGAGGGTGGCAGGTTCTCGTCGATGTGTCGGGGCTGTTGTTATTCGATGGGTCTGCAGCCTGTTTAGTGTTAATACTGTGTTGTGGACAATAATATATGAATGAGTGATGTCTAAGCTGCGGGCAGTTGTGAGGTATGTCAGGACCGTGGCGAACGATGGTCACAAGAGTTGTCATTCCGCGTGTAATGAGCATGCTGTTTCGATGGAGTGTGTCTCAGTGCGTCAAACGCATGAAACATCTCAATTAGCCACTATCCAATATATTTGCCGTACCAGCCGTGCTAAATGCCGCCCGGCTTTCAGCTGGGTCTCGGCGATAGCTGAGCCAGACTGTTCTGACCTCCCTCGCTCTCCCTCTCTCCCTCGTCTTCCGCTGCGCAGCCTGCTGTACACGTCGATAGACTCGCACTCGGAGGACCTGGGTCCGATCTACAACTACCGGCCCGTGGTGGCCGTCTACTACTTCATCTACATCATCATCATCGCCTTCTTCATGGTCAACATCTTCGTGGGTTTCGTTATCGTCACGTTCCAGAGCGAGGGAGAACAAGAGTACAAGCACATCGACCTGGACAAGAACCAGGTCAGTGCGGCCGTGCGCGCTGGGTGACTGGTGGGATTCGCGCCCTTTCGTGGATTCAGTAAAATAATGCTTAGGTGTGAATATGTGCTGTATCGGAATCGCCTTTACTGTGTGAGCATCGCCAGAAGTCGCGCGACTGAAGTCGCGCGACTGAAGTCGCGTTAAGTCAGTACCGTACGTGTTTCGTCTGTACCAGTGATCACACCTCGCACTGGTCGTGTATGAGCGTGCGAGTGTGATGGTACCAGTGATCACACCTCGCACTGGTCGTGTATGAGCGTGCGAGTGTGATGGTACCAGTGATCACACCTCGCACTGGTCGTGTATGAGCGTGCGAGTGTGATGGTACCAGTGATCACACCTCGCACTGGTCGTGTATGAGCGTGCGAGTGTGATGGTACCAGTGATCACACCTCGCACTGGTCGTGTATGAGCGTGCGAGTGTGATGGTACCAGTGATCACACCTCGCACTGGTCGTGTATGAGCGTGCGAGTGTGATGGTACCAGTGATCACACCTCGCACTGGTCGTGTATGAGCGTGCGAGTGTGATGGTACCAGTGATCACACCTCGCACTGGTCGTGTATGAGCGTGCGAGTGTGATGGTACCAGTGATCACACCTCGCACTGGTCGTGTATGAGCGTGCGAGTGTGATGGTACCAGTGATCACACCTCGCACTGGTCGTGTATGAGCGTGCGAGTGTGATGGTACCAGTGATCACACCTCGCACTGGTCGTGTATGAGCGTGCGAGTGTGATGGTACCAGTGTAGCTTAGAGTGTTCCCCCCCCCAAAAAAAAAACTGTTTGTCCGTGCAAGCTGCCCATCCAAAACGGGGTGCTCCTTTAAACAAAGAATATGCTGACCAAATTTGGTCCCCCTCCTTTGAGTTTTGGTCCCTCCCCGTGCCTCCATAAGTCAGTGACCCCTACCCAAAAGTCAAATCAAAGTCGTACAGACCTCCGTGTGTGCTCATTTGAAAGCTCTTGTTGAGTAGAATCAACTTTAATTCAGTCGAAATGCTCTAAATTCAAGTTTTCGTTCTATGAGTTATAAACAGCTACCAAAACCAAGCCTTCAATAGAGCTCTATTGAAGGCTTGGTTGGTTGGGACACCCCAGTGTGGCTGGCCAAGTGACATTGTAAACAACCCGGGCGTTTGTCTTGTGCGGCGTGGTGTAACGCCTGCCGACTCTGACCCCCCCCCCCCCCCTTGCAGCGTAACTGTATCGAGTTCGCGCTGAAGGCACGTCCGGTGCGGCGCTACATCCCGAAACACCGTCTGCAGTACCGGGTGTGGTGGTTCGTCACCTCGCAGCCGTTCGAGTACTTCATCTTCGTGCTGATCCTCTGCAACACCATCACACTGGCGATGGGCTTCTACAAGCAGCCGACCGAGTACACCGATGCTCTGGACGTGTTGAACCTCATATTCTCCTCAGCATTCGCCGTTGAGTGCGTGCTCAAGCTGATGGCGTTCAGATTCAAGGTGGGTGAAGCGGACGCGTGGACGGCTGAGCTGTGGGTTGGGTTGGAGATGGAGTGGTGGAAAGGATAAATGAATGGATGTGCAGGCCGGGTGTTCACCTTCGGAACGGAGATGTTATCCCGATAAGATTCTGTCGGATATGTTCAATACATTACACCTGCGAGATTATGGCGTCACGTGGCACCATCGCTGTGCCAATGTTCACCTCCTCGACCCATTGTCTGCGTTTCAGAACTACTTCAGCGACCCCTGGAACGTGTTTGACTTCATTATCGTGCTGGGATCATTCATCGACATCTCTCTCGGGAAACTCAACTCGGACGGGGTGAGTGACTCGGGGATGACACGGCGGACGGGGTGAGTGACTCGGGGATGACCCGGCGGACGGGGTGAGTGACCCGGCGGACGGGGTGAGTGACTCGGGGATGACCCGGCGGACGGGGTGAGAGACTCGGGGGGGGGGGGGGATGACCCCGCGGACTGGGTGAGTGACTCGGGGATGACCCGGCGGACGGGGTGAGTGACTCGGGGATGACCCGGCGGACGGGGTGAGTGACCCGGCGGACGGGGTGAGTGACTCGGGGATGACCCGGCACTCGGTCACCTCCTGGTTTTGTTGGCTGGGTTTCGTCCGATGATGGCGTGGTCAGTTGTTGTGCTGGATTAGGTGATGGAACTCCGATGTTGCTGTTGTAGTGGCAGCGGAAGATACTGGTACGGTGGTGTGCTTCGCTGTGTTGTCACTATGTAAAGTGCTGTTTTGACGTGCTATGGTTAGGGCCGTGGCAGTGAAGCCAATCTTAAAACTTTGACGATTTGATTTCGTTTAGCTCTGATCAAAGAGAATCGTTCTTGCAGTCCTGTCATAAACACCCTTGTCAATGCCGAAAGTCAGATTAAAGGGAATGTTTCACCTTTGTATTGGTTTTGAACTGATTTTTTCCCGTTTATTATACACGGTCCAATTGCCACGATTCACACACTACAACGCGGTTACTGTCAGCCAAGCCGCCCTCCGGCCGACTCCAGCCCGCGGCCAAACAGCATTCAAAACATTATCCAGCGGCAAGTTTTGAACTGAGATAGCCATTATCTTTGGCCGTTATTGAAATGTCTAAATTATTAAGGTCATTTTCCCCAAAACTTATCCGTTTTTAAGCAATTGAATTTCGAATTTTCAAAATGGGGTCTAGGCTAGTGCCGCCGCTAATTGGCTGACAGCACTTCAAGATTGTTGGCCCTGGAAGTCAGATGACCTGTATTTCTCGAACCTTGGCGAGTACGATGTTAACAACGGCCAACGCTATAGCTAATAGGTTGCCAATAGGTTGCGGTCCAAGTTGAAGTTTTTCGCGTTTTTGAAGTCTCAGTTATGGATTGATTGTTTGTCTTAATAAATATTGAGCTGTCGCAATGCCTCGCACTCATTGTGTTCTGTGCGGGAGAAGACACGGTTCCACAATGTTTGTATTTAAGTCGCCAGAATTGTCTGAAGCGATTGTGCCATATATTGGCAGCGTAAAGTTGTGTCTATAGCTCTATTGCTCAATAATGACGTCATCATCCCAAATATTAAAAAAACTTTATAAAGTTAAGTGACTTTTCGAGAGAGAAAAATATCACCATCGTTTTCAGCAGCACTTACTTCATATTTTCGACCAGCGTATATTTGACAACTTTCAGAAAGGTGAAACATTCCCTTTAACGCCATTTTTCCTTCGATCAACTTGACTTCCTCTCCTATACCCTAACGTTTCCCGTGCTGCCGATTTCAGCCGGCGAACAAGATGATCAGCATCAACTTCTTCCGTCTGTTCCGCGTGATGCGCCTGGTGAAGCTGTTGTCGCGCGGCGAGGGCATCCGCACGCTGCTCTGGACGTTCATCAAGTCGTTCCAGGCGCTGCCGTACGTCGCCCTGCTCATCGTCATGCTGTTCTTCATCTACGCCGTGGTCGGCATGCAGGTGCGGAGGGGGAGGGATGGAGACAGCGGGCTAGAGAGAGAGAGAGAGGGGAATGAGGACGAGGATGGAGTATAAGTAGGGTCGGAAGAAGATGAATAGTAACGGGATGGAGGATGGGAGGGAGCAGTGGCGATGGAAGGCATGTTTCGGGGGGGGGGGGATTCGTTGCGCTTAGGTTAGAGTGTGTGGTCCTGCCGCCCGCCCGTACATCTGTTCCATGGAGGCTTCGTGCCCACTAGTCCTTCATATGTTTGTAAGTTTGTACTGCGTGTACCATTCGCCCCGCCTTACACAGCCGACCCTGTGTGTTGTGCGGCAGGTGTTTGGCAAGGTGGCGATAGACGACGATACCGCCATTCATCGGAACAACAACTTCCAGACGTTCCCGCAGGCGGTGCTGGTGCTGTTTCGCTCCGCCACAGGTCAGTGGTGGGCTGCCTCAAGCTACACTGGGTTCGCCGGAGATAACGTTCGCCGTTGAATTGAGTTATATCAGAGATCATGCAATCTTCGGCTATTTGGCCGAAGTATGACAGTGGTGTTTCTGCCACGAATGGGTGGCCGATTTATTGACTAGCGGTCCGCTGACTGAGCCTGAACGTTTAGCATGTGTCTGCGACTGCGTGTGTGCGTGACAACCGGAGAGCGTTGGCGGCGTGTTTCTGAGTTGTGTCGCCGTGTCTTGTCACCAGGCGAGGCGTGGTAGGACATCATGTTGGCCTGCGACCGGAGAGCGTTGGCGGCGTGTTTCTGAGTTGTGTCGCCGTGTCTTGTCACCAGGCGAGGCGTGGTAGGACATCATGTTGGCCTGCGACCGGAGAGCGTTGGCGGCGTGTTTCTGAGTTGTGTCGCCGTGTCTTGTCACCAGGCGAGGCGTGGTAGGACATCATGTTGGCCTGCGACCGGAGAGCGTTGGCGGCGTGTTTCTGAGTTGTGTCGCTGTGTCTTGTCACCAGGCGAGGCGTGGCAGGACATCATGCTGGCCTGCGTGTCGGGCAAGTGCGACGACGCCTCGGACGAGCCGGACCCGCAGAACACGACGTGCGGCACCGTGTTCGCAATACCCTACTTCGTCAGCTTCTATGTGCTCTGCTCTTTCCTGGTGAGGCGCGGGGGAAACGGTGGGAGGTGTGGCGTGGATGGTGCGCTAAGTGGTCTGCCTAAGGGTTTGCTGAAAGAAAGACAGACTCTTGCCTAGGTTGGCAGACTCAGGTCCTAGACTCTTACCTAGGTTGGCAGACTCAGGTCCTAGTATAGTTGTGAAGATGCGTCTACAACCAATGTATATACTTGTTTCATATTTATCGCGTGTCTGATGTCATTTTGATGTTAGTTACGGCTCTGTCCTTGGTTGTATCTATTCTCTTCCCTGTAACATTTATCTGCTTGTCCGATTAAGCGGGAATGATGATTACAATATTGCATAATATGCCCTGGTTGTCACAAGTGGCAACCTCGACACCTTCGCTGGCAATGACCTGCGTCGTGACCTCTCTCCGTGTCACCACGTGTCTTCTGACCCCCCCCCCCCCCCTGCCGCCAGGTGATCAACCTGTTCGTGGCCGTCATCATGGACAACTTCGACTACCTGACGCGCGACTGGTCCATCCTCGGGCCGCACCACCTGGACGAGTTCGTGCGACTCTGGTCCGAGTACGACCCGGACGCCAAGGGCCGCATCAAGCACGTGGACGTGGTGACCCTGCTGCGGAAGATATCACCGCCGCTCGGCTTCGGCAAGCTGTGTCCGCACCGCGTGGCCTGCAAGAGACTCGTGTCGATGAACATGCCGCTGAACGCGGACGGCACAGTGATGTTTAACGCCACCCTGTTCGCGGTGGTGCGGACTTCGCTGCGCATTAAGACTGATGGAAATATTGACGACATGAACACCGAGCTGCGTACCATCATCAAGAAAGTGTGGAAGCGGACGTCGCCGAAGCTGCTGGACCAGGTGGTCCCGCCGCCCGGCGGTGAGGGTGGTAAGGGAGTACGCACGCGACCTGCATCTTGCTCCAGATGTGGTGTGTGCTGTTCTCCCTTACTAAACGGCGCGACTGCGCGAATGGGGAAGTGGGCAGCAGCGGCGGCGGCGGCGGCGGCGGCGGCGGCGGCGGATGGTGCGGCTCGCCCGGCTCTATTGCACCGGGCGGTGAATGAATCGGTGAAGAAGCGGTTCAGTGTTTCGATTACCCACGTTAGACGGACGGCCGACATGGTTGTCTGTGCTCCGAGTGGCCGAACGTGGATAAAACACCGCCGCCGCCGCCGCCGCTGCTCTGGGTCGGACCCGGCGGTCAGCAGAGCGTCCTATGTGGTCCGCACACTGCTGCTGCTGCTCTGGGTTGGACCCGGCAGTCCGCACACTGCTGCTGCTGCTCTGGGTCGGACCCGGCGGTCCGCACACTGCTGCTGCTGCTGACCGGCGGGTCTGATCAGTGAGGACTGTGGCGCCGTCTCCCTTCAGACATATCGCAGCATTTCTGTTAACTGTCTGACACCTGGGCTTACGCATTTACATACTGTTCTAGCGACTGCCCTGTGGTATAGTACGCATCTATTATCGATCTCGGACTGCATAGCATTCATCCTGGTCGTAGTTTAATGTAAAATGAGTGTCCTGCTGAAACGTAACGCTGCGATGTGAGTGTGAAACGAGACAGCGCCGCAGTTCTGTTGTGGAGGGTGCAGTAGCGCGATGGTTAGGACATCGCACTGTTGCACTGTTGCAGATGTTAGGACAGAAATCACTTCACTAAGATGTTGTGACAGTTTTTCAGGTAGGCTGCGATTGAGGATGGTGTTTAGACATATGTTTGTAGGAGGGTTTTCGTTGGAGATGTTAGGAGTGTTCACAGACACTCCTTTACAGAGTTATGAGTTAATTACCAGTGGTTGTGCAGTGTGTGTGTCTCCCCGGTCCGTTATCTCCGGTCCGTTCTCTCCGGTCCGTTCTCTCCTTTCCGTTCTCTCCGGTCCGTTCTCTCCGTTCTCTCCGGTCCGTTCTCTCCAGTCCGTTCTTTCCGGTCCGTTATCTCCAGTCCGTTCTCTCCGGTCCGTTCTCTCCGGTCCGTTCTCTCCGGTCCGTTCTCTCCGGTCCGTTCTCTCCGGTCCGTTCTCTCCGGTCCGTTCTCTCCGAAGTGTGTTGCGTGGTCGGCTATCACGATGTCTTGCCTGTCTTCCTGAATGGTCCAGTGGAATAACCAATGCGTCAGCGTTGTGTCTGAAGTGTCTGGTGCGTTTTGCTCGCTGATTGTGTTACGTGCACTAACCATTAACGTGTGTGACTTGGTAACTCCTGTTTAACGTCCATTGGTCGGTGTCTTGTGTGTGACTTTTTCTAACCGTTTTCTAACCGTTTTCTGACCGTTTTCTGACCGTTTTCTAACCGTTTTCTAACCGTTTTCTAACCGTTTTCTAACCGTTTTCTAACCGTTTTCTAACCGTTTGCTAACGGAGGTTTTCTAAGAGAACAGAACGAGTTCTCTATATCAAGACTTGTTACGTTTCAGTTCAACCTTATTTGTTCTTCTTTGTTGAAGTTATTGTTATATTGTTGTTCAGTCGTCGCGTTAAGCGCCTTTACTTTGTTTTGGTGGCTCGAGAGGCCGTGCACTTCTTTTAATATTCGTTTGCCACTCCGGCCGACTTGCTGCTGCTTCTGACGGCATTTACATGACGTGTAACTCTTCGCCACCTGTGCTGTTTCTGTGATTTTTTTTTGTCTGCCTTGATTGCCGTCTTGTGCGTGTACGCTGTCGTGCGTACACAAACGCCGTGATCTGCGTTCCTTTACAATCACCGCCATAAAAGGGAGGTGTTGTACTGTGATGTGTGATGTCTACCTGTCCTGTGTCTGATCTGTCCTGACCCTCTCACCACTGCCGCCTCTCGGTGTAGCCGCCTCGCCCTCTCACCTCGCCAACCTGTTGCAGTCGAGGACGACGTGACGGTCGGCAAGTTCTACGCCACGTTCCTCATCCAAGACTACTTCCGCAAGTTCAAGAAGAAGAAGAAGGACGAACACACGCGCACGCAGGGCGAGAACGACACGACCACGGTGACGTTACAGGTGCGCTGTCGCTGAGGGCTGGCGGCGATCTGTCTGCCGGCAGGACACTGGCACTATTCAGTTGAAGGGCGGGGATGGACTGACGCCATCATCGACGCTATGGGGGTTAAACAACTCGGCACCAGTGGAATGTGCGGTGGAGCAGTGTCGGTGTACCGTGTTGATGTCCTGCTCTGTGCGGCCAGGCGGGCCTGCGGACGCTGCACGATGCTGGGCCCGAGCTGAAGCGGGCCATCTCGGGCAACCTGGACCAGATGCTCTCCGAGGACACGCCCATGCACAGGGTGAGTGGGCGGGGCGAACTGCTGGTGCTGGCGGGGCCGGCGAGGCAACCTCCTTTTGAGGGGATATGACGGTTACACAGGGTGGGTGGGCGGGGCGAACTGCTGGTGCTGGCGGGGCCGGCGAGGCAACCTCCTTTTGAGGGGGATATGACGGTTACACAGGGTCAGTGGGCGGGGCGAACTGCTGGTGCTGGCGGGGCCGGCGAGGCAATCTCCTTTTGAGGGGATATGACGGTTACACAGGGTGAGTGGGCGGGGCGAACTGCTGGTGCTGGCGGGGCCGGGGGAACCTCCTTTTGAGGGGGATATGACGGTTACACAGGGTGAGTGGGCAGGGCGAACTGCTGGTGCTGGCGGGGCCGGCGAGGCAACCTCCTTTTGAGGGGGGGGGGGTATGACGGTTACACTGGAGAGCGGGATGAACATACACACAGGGGAGCTTGGAGTGATCGTTTGGTGCTGGGTGGCGAGAATGGTGTGACGGAGAGTTTCTGGGAGCTGGGTGGTCTATTATAAGGGGTGACGTGGTGTGGTCAGCACTGGATGTGTGATTCGCTGGATGCTGCATTTGTACGCTGCATTTACGGAGCGGTTGGCAGGTCGTTAGACAATGCACTTCTCAGGCATCCGCGCTATGTTGCAAGTGATCACAGTGGTGTACGCCTTTAGTTGGACACCGCCACTGCTTCTGCGTACACATACGCAGACACGCACACAAACAGGAAACGCATCGCGCGCCCCAGTTCCCCAGAAGGCTGCGAATGTACTGGCACACAATTACTCCGGGGTTGGCGGAATAATTGTGTGGTGTAACTCGGTGTCGTGCCATAGACGTGCCATAAACGATGCTAGCCTGCCCCGCAACGCGTTCCTGTTGGAACTGGGGCGCGCGATGCGTTTCCTGTGTGTGTGCGTGTGTGTGCGCATGTGTACGTGCTTGTGTGTCTGGGCTGTCGTGGGATGTTTTGTTAGTGTGTTTGATTGTTCGGTGTGGGGCTGACCATCGTTAGACGGCCGCTCGGTATGTCACTGCTGGTATTGCTGCCGCTGCTGTCGCTGCCGCTGCTGGTATTTCTGCCGGTGTTGCTGTCGTTGCTACTTTGCTCCGCTGTCCTGATAGGGGATGGCGGCGTGATAAAGGCCACGTTCCGGAGCTGGTTCATGGCTGCTGCCGCAGCTGGCTGCAGCTGGCTGCAGCTGGCTGCAGCTGGCTGCAGCTGGCTGCAGCTGGTTACAGCTGGTTACAGCTGGTTACAGCTGGTTACAGCTGATTACAGCTGGTTACAGCTGGTTACAGCTGGTTACAGCTGGTTACAGCTGGTTACAGCTGGTTACAGCTGGTTACAGCTGGTTACAGCTGGTTACAGCTGGCTGCTGGGGCCATGTGTGGTGGTGGCGCGGGTTCTCGGGTTCCCTCCTGGTACATGCGACAGTCGATCTTTATCCCATGCGGCGTTTCCCGCCGACCAGCCTGGTGGTCGGTTATTATTCACCTATCCACGTGAACCAGAAACTGCTGCGTGGTCGAGGTTAATTCACACCCCTGTCGGCCGAATCGGCTCCCGTCTCCCAGCGCTGACCGTGCCCGCGTGTGTCTGTCTGTCTGTGTCTGTCAGCGAAATCACATGCTGTTCGGCCGAGTGTGGTCGAGTTTCCGCAGCAAAAACCGCGCGGCGCGGGCCGCCCGCTCCGCCGCGCCGCCGGCCACAGTAAGCTGCCTGGCTCGCCCCCCCCCCCCCTCCGGCGCTCTATCTCACCTCTCAATTATCACACCCTCTCAGTCTGTCGACTCCCGGCCTCTCGCCGCAGCGCAACCCTGTGTGCGCGCGCGCGCGTGTGTGTGTGTGTGTGTGTGTGTGTGTGTGTGTGTGTGTGTGTGTGTGTGTGTGTGCGTGTGCGTGTGCGTGTGCGTGCGCGTGCGCGTGCACGCGAGGGAGTGAGTGAGTGAGTGAGTGAGTGAGTGAGTGAGTGAGTGAGTGAGTGAGTGAGTGAGTGAGTGAGTGAGTGAGTGAGTGAGTGAGTGAGTGAGTGAGTGAGTGAGTGAGTGAGTGAGTGAGTGAGTGAGTGAGTGAGTGAGAGAGAGAGAGAGAGAGAGAGAGAGAGAGAGAGAGAGAGAGAGAGAGAGAGAGAGAGAGAGAGAGAGAGAGAGAGAGAGATATTCTAGCCGCGACCCGCAGAACAGAGGCGCCTCTGCTGGGCCTCGCGCCGCTTGTCATGTCCCTTAGCGCGTGACGTACCCCGTAGCGCGTGCCAGTCTGTCCTCTGTCGTCTGCCTCCGCTTGTGTTTCTATGTAACTCAGGTGCTCATGTACTCTCTGACGCTTGCCCTAATCGTGGTGTGGTGTTAAGGCTGTTTGTGTCGTGTTTTTATTTGTGTTTTTGTTTTGATCAAGTTTTGTTTGCTACCGGTGTGTCGATGTTTGCATGCGTGTAAGTTTGCTGTGCCTGCGTGCTTCCTTAGTATGTGTGCATAGCTACGTGCATTGATGATCGGCTATATGAGCAGCAGTGCCTTCAACCATTAACCTCTATAAGTATAGACGAACTACTCCAGCTGTTGCGCCGCCCGGCAGCCGTTCCCGGTTGAAGCGACACTAGCGCCGCAGCGGAGATGGCATGAGTTAGCGCGGCAATGCTTTTGCTATGGCGAGGGGCGATATTTGACAATAATCACCGTGAACGTTCAGACTGAATATTTGTATTCCATGTTATTCATTTTGAATGTCTCCACGTCCTCAAACCTTTTCCAGTGCGCTACCTCACGCGGTTTTTGAGTTACAGGCCGACAAATATCGCCCTTCCGCCATAGCAAAAGCATTGCCGCGCTAACTCAATCCCTTCTCCGCTGCGGCGCTAGCGTCGCCTAGCGGGAACGGCTGCCGGGCGAAGTAGTTCGTCTATACCTATATATGTCAATGCCTTCAACCACGACATCAGGCTCCTGGCAAGTGCGTTGCGTTGCCAGCCCTCGCTTGGCCGCGTATGCATGACAATTTGAGGAGTGCTGATACTAATTAGAGGAATAATGTGTTTAATCGACTAAATTGTTAAATCAAAACGGTTTCACTAATGATGACTAGCGCGGTAAGGAGATAAGGAGCAGCCAAGTTGTCGAGATAACCAAATTATGTGCGCACCTCAGGAGGCGTGGAACAGTTATTGGCAGGGTATAATCAGGGGTCCTGTGGTAAGCTTGCTCTTAGCTGAAGATGCATTCAAGCGCTAGCAGATGGTGGACAAAGTAGTCGGCCTGCTGTCAACTAACTGGCCATTGTAACGTATTGAGAAGTTTGTTCGCTTGGATATTGGGGCATATTTCACTTTGACTTGGCCGACAGACGTTTTTTACAGGACCTTGCCTGGTCTTACCTATCTGTTACAACCCGACCGACATCGCCATCGTCGTCAGATTTACCATGGCTAGTCCCACTCCCTCTCGCCCCCCGACCTGATCCGTCCTGACCCCATTGTGGCCCGTACTGCCGCCCTGACCCCACCTGTTACCATCCCTACCTCACCCTGATCCCACATGTGACCTGTCCTGCCTTGGACCCCATTGTGACTTGTCCCGCCTTGCCCCGACTTCACATATGACCTGACCTACCCCATCCGGACTCCATCACTGATATGACCTGACCTGACCTGACCCTGCCTCTGACCCGCTCTGCCCTGACCTGACCCGCCTCTGACCTGACCTGACCTGACCCCGCCTCTGACCCGCCCCGCCCTGCCTGCAGACCAACAACGGCCACCATTTGCCGGTGAACGGCGGCGCGGTGGGCCGCAGCAGCTCCGGTGACAGCGAGGTGATACCCCTGCAGACGCTGCAGCCTGTCTCCAGGTGAGAAAAACACGCTGCCGCGGTATGACACCGATCACTGGACATCGCGCTGACGAAACTGTGAAGAGGGTGAACACGCTGTACGGAGAAAGCCGCTGTTGGACGATGCCTATCGCAATAGCCGGAACTGTGTCGCGGGGGCGTACAGTACAGCCAAATGGGTACAGCTGCTGTAGAACTGGTGCGGGGACGTACAGTACAGCCAAATAGGTACAGCTGCTGTAGAACTGTGTCGCGGGGGCGTACAGTACAGCCAAATAGGTACAGCTGCTGTATAACTGTGTCGCGGGGGCGTACAGTACAGCCAAATAGGTACAGCTGCTGTAGAACTGTGTCGCGGGGGCGTACAGTACAGCCAAATAGGTACAGCTGCTGTAGAACTGGTGCGGGGGCGTACAGTACAGCCAAATAGGTACAGCTGCTGTAGAACTGTGTCGCGGGGGCGTACAGTACAGCCAAATAGGTACAGCTGCTGTAGAAGTGTGTCGCGGGGGCGTACAGTACAGCCAAATAGGTACAGCTGCTGTAGAACTGGTGCGGGGGCGTACAGTACAGCCAAATAGGTACAGCTGCTGTAGAACTGGTGCGGGGGCGTACAGTACAGCCAAATAGGTACAGCTGCTGTAGAACTGTCGCGGGGGCGTACAGTACAGCCAAATAGGTACAGCTGCTGTAGAACTGGTGCGGGGGCGTATAGTACAGCCAAATAGGTACAGCTGCTGTAGA
This sequence comes from Chirona hameri, assembly GCA_036785665.1. NCBI lineage: Eukaryota > Metazoa > Arthropoda > Thecostraca > Balanomorpha > Balanidae > Chirona > Chirona hameri. The sequence goes on from JAXIVJ010006131.1 coordinate 67,895, forward strand.
ACTGGTGCGGGGGCGTACAGTACAGCCAAATAGGTACAGCTGCTGTAGAACTGGTGCGGGGACGTGCTGTACAGCCAAATAGGTACAGCTGCTGTAGAACTGGTGCGGGGGCGTACAGTACAGCCAAATAGGTACAGCTGCTGTACAGAACTGGTGCGGGGACGTGCTGTACAGCCAAACAGGTACAGCTGCTGTAGAACTGGTGTGGGGACGTGCTGTACAGCCAAATAGGTACAGCTGCTGTAGAACTGGTGCGGGGGACGTGCTGTACAGCCAAATAGGTACAGCTGCTGTAGAACTGGTGCGGGGACGTGCTGTACAGCCAAATAGGTACAGCTGCTGTAGAACTGGTGCGGGGACGTGCTGTACAGCCAAATAGGTACAGCTGCTGTAGAACTGGTGCGGGGACGTGCTGTACAGCCAAATAGGTACAGCTGCTGTAGAACTGGTGCGGGGGCGTACAGTACAGCCAAATAGGTACAGCTGCTGTAGAACTGGTGCGGGGACGTGCTGTACAGCCAAATAGGTACAGCTGCTGTAGAACAACGCACACTGTACTAACGACAATGTAAAGTATGAACATCCTATGTAAGTGTGTACAGAGGTCACGCATTCACTGTCCACCGCGGAGTTTCTGTTCAGTGGTACTGTATACTGTTGATTAAATATGCGGAATATTTGTGGACATATTGTACAGTTGTACATAATGTAAACTGCGGACTCGTTGCACAATTCACAGGTGACACCGCACACTACGTAACCACGCGCTGACGTGGCCCGGTGTCGCGCGAATCACATTCGCTGTTCATGCGCTCCTAAACACCACTCATCGTGGCACGGCGTCTCGAAGTCGTCTGTTGCGCATCTCTGGATGACCGGGCAGTCTCTGACGCCGGCTGTGGACCCTCAGGTCACCTGTGATAGTGTCCTGTCTCGGGCAGTCTCTGACGCCGGCTGTGGACCCTCAGGTCACCTGTGATAGTGTCCTGTCTCGGGCAGTCTCTGACGCCGGCTGTGGACCCTCAGGTCACCTGTGATAATGTCCTGTCTCGGGCAGTCTCTGACGCCGGCTGTGGAC
>JAXIVJ010006132.1:0-50000 GCA_036785665.1 Chirona hameri
TACACACCTACACACCTACACACCTACACACCTACACACCTACACACCTACACACCTACACACCTACACACCTACACACCTACACACCTACACACCTACACACCTACACACCTACACACCTACACACCTACACACCTACACACCTACACACCTACACACCTACACACCTACACACCTACACACCTACACACCTACGTTTCGTTTCGTTTCGTTTCGTTTATTAAGGATTCGTCCACGTAGTGGGTATTATGAACCCTGTACATTGTAGGTAAGGGTGACGGACATTTACTCATACACTATGGGAACGGTCACGGTCACGATGCATGTGAAAAACAACACGGACATCCGATTGTAATTCATGTTGGCTGACAAATGGCACGCAGGAACGCCCCGCGACTCCGCACCTCGGTAATGTTAGCTGGGAGAGAATTCCACGCACGCGCGGCCCTATATGCGAAGCTTCTCTGCGTGGCTGACAGGCGAAATCTTTCCAGCTGCAGCTCTCCCGCGGCTACAGCTCTCGTTTCCCTCTGGGATACCTGGGATCGTTTGACAAAAAGAGCTCTCAGGGCTGGCGGGCAGTTGTGGTCATGAAGCGCACTAAACACTTTGAGGCAGTCTCGCTGATGCACCATCTCCCTCGCACTCAGCCACCCTAACGAGATGAGGACAGGTGAGATGTGCTCACTGCGCCGCACCCCAGAGACAAGTCTCGCCGCAAAGTTGATAGTTTTCTGAATCCGTGACAGATGGCATTGGGCGGCCCCGCCCCAAACGGAGAGACAGTACAAAATGTGGGGGAAAACGTGAGCCTGTACCAGGAGCTCAAGGGCTTTGGGTGTGAAATAGTGGCGAATTTTGTAGAGGGATATAAGGATAGCGTTGCATCTGCGAACCACCGTCGATATATGTGGCTCCCAGGTCAGACCTGGGTCCAGGACCATGCCCAGGACCTTCACGGTGGAACATGGCGGGATGCGTGAGCGTGATAAGGTGATGTGGAAGCTCGATGTCTTTTTTATGGAAGATTTTGTACCAAAGGTGATGAAATGGGTTTTGTCAGGGTTCATTTTGAGACAGTTGGACAGAAACCAATCTTGAAGGTGTATGATGGACTCTTCGACGCGGGCCTTCAGGTGTGATAAGTTGATGACATCGAGAGGGGAGTGGTCCAGGAGTTGAGTGCCATCGGCATAGGACAGGAGTCGGCCATGGGGAAGGAATGCGGACATGTCGTTGATGAAGATAAGGAAGAGGATGGGTCCGACTATGGAGCCCTGGGCGACGCCGTGGGTCAATGGGAGAATTAGGTCTGATCCGCCCGCTACCATCTGTTTCCGGTCTTGCAGATAGCTGCGGAACCAGTCTGAGCACACCCCGTACCATTCTAGCTTGTCCAAGAGGACGCCATGATCGACGCTGTCAAAAGCTTTACTTAGGTCGAGCGTCGTCAGCGACGCTATTTCACCTGCGTCGATAATCTTTGAGATCCACTCCACTGCGTCGATCAGGGCGTCCTCCGCGGAATGACGGGGTCGGTAAGCATATTGAAATTGAGACAGTATATGGTTTTCCTGTAGATATGACGTGAGTTGCATGCAGACAGCCTTTTCCGTGATTTTTGACAAAACAGACAGGATAGAGATAGGCCGGAAGTTATTCAAATCGGATCGGTCTCCAGACTTGTGAATAGGTACAACGCGAGCTATTTTCCAGGCATTAGGAAACGTGCATGTGGTTACAGATTTGTTGACGATATTAAGAAGGTGAGGCCCAATAACAGCAAAACACCTTTTCACTGCATGGAGAGGGACGCCATCGATACCGACTGCCCTTGACGAGCTCATGCGTTTAATGGCCTTCGAGAGTTCTGGCAGGGTTACAGGGCGTAGTGCGAGGGCTGATGAGCACACACGGGGAGGCCTCGGTCCGTGCGAGCCCGAAACGGTGGTGCGCCCCACCTCCGCGGCGATGCGTGACCCCACGGACGCAAAATGCTCATTGAATGCGTCAGCCCGGTCACTGACGTCATCGTCACCCAAAGCGGGGCCCCGTGATGGTTGGACAGCAAAACTTTTCAGACGACTCCAAAAAGATTGTCTGTCCGATAAAAGAGAGTCACACAGGAAGTCGCGACGGGCACGAGTGAGCTGGCTTTTCACAGTGTTGCGCCGCCGCTGGTATTCACAGCGACTTTCTGGGGTTCTGGTGCGCTCCCAGGTTCGCCGGGCCTCGTCGCGGTCCTCCATCGCCGACGTCAGCTCGGGATTGTCGCGCAGCCACGGACACGCCGGTCGGCGCCGTCTCACCGTGACGAGCGGGCAGTGCTCGTCGACCACTGCGTCCCAGACCGCCATGAATGCCGCCAGCTTCTCGTCAGCTGTCCGTGCGTTGTAGAGTGGTCCCCAGTCATCTGTCAGAAGGCTCAGGCACATGGCGTCCCAGTCGACACGCTCCCAGCGCCTCCTTATGACCGGCGCCGGCGGCGGGGGGCGCTGTCTGCGCACCCCGGCTCTGAGGAGTACCGGCTGGTGGTCGGCGATTTGATCCTGGAGCACAACGACAGATTCAGGTGAGTCGGTCAGGTTGGTTATGACCAGGTCCAGCATCGTGGGTGTTGGGTGGAGGTGCGTGGGCTCACGCACCAGCTGCGTGAGGTCCAGGTCGCTCAGGATCCGCTGGAGGCCCCGTGCACCTGGGCAGTCCTGTTGTAGCAGATTGATGTTGAAGTCGCCCATGACGACGACCGGCTTGCCAGTGGAGACCGCGTCCCCCAGCTGCCGGTCGATCATCTCGAGCGCTCCGGGCACCGAAGTGGCGGGGGGTCGGTAGATTACCCCGAACACCACTGTGCGGCACCCTGCACCGCTGACGGACAGCCAGAGCGACTCCAGGTTGGGGTCGGAGCCGCCGATATGCAGTTTTGTCACGCGGAGGTTGTCTCTCGTCAAGATTGCGACGCCTCCGCCTCGCGCCTTGACCCGCGCGCCGGGCTGGCTTGTGCGGTCACATCTGATTATGCTATATCCGGGGAAAACCAGCACTCGGGTCAGGACACTCGGCTTCAGCCACGTCTCGGACACGGACAAAATGTCAATATTATGTTGTTGGAGCAGGAGGTTGATTTCATCCATTCTTGGTGCTAGGGAGCGGGTGTTGGCATGTCCGAAGCTGTACGTCGATGCTGATGATGTACGTCGTCGATTCGGTTGGTACGTCGATTCCGGCTGTGTAGCCGCCGCCCGGCGGGTCTGACGCATGGTCAGCCGAGGCGGCTGCACCAGGCAGCGGGTGGCGGGGCCAGCCGGCTCCGGGACGACCGGCGGGGGCCCCATCCCATGCCTGTCGTTCAAGTTTGGCAGACGGCACCCTACACGGACGGGGATCGCCGCCCCGGTGCCTCGCTGACGGCCGTCGGTGTCGCCGGCGCCCGCCAACCCCGGTCCGCCTGACCGGACTCTATCACTCGACCGGGTTTGGGCTGGTGGATTCTCCCCTATGCCAGGGGCGGGTCCAGGGCCCGCCAGGGGGATTAAAGCGCGGTCGTAGTCCTGGCGACGCTGATGTTCTGCGTTTCTTGCCCGATGTCGACGCGCTTGGACTATCCGACCGGCTCTTCTCCCCCGGCAGTGCCGCCTTACTCCGCCTCTGTCCGCCCCTTGGGCGGCGGGTGGGTGATGGATGGCCATAGGGGCTGAGTCCGGCGGGGACCCGGCACGGTCTCGCAGAGTGTCGGCGACGACGGTAGAGCGTGGAGCGGTAGAAGTCGAGGCGGCAAGGTGATAGGTGCGTTGGTCTCTTCGGAAACCGGTAGAATGCCGGCCAGTCCAGCGTGGGTCATGGCTATGGCTATTTAAAATACTGGGCTAGTATAAATAACTATGATCACTACGAAAGAAGGCTCGAAAAATCTTCAAACGGTCCGAAAACACCACTTCTTGAGATGAGACAAAACCTGCAGTTGGCCGAAACTTAATTACACGCGAAAACACAGCACAACAGAGGAGCGACGCGAGGGGCGGCTGCCGGTAGGAGGCGCCGAGCCCGGAGCCCCTACACACCTACACACCTACACACCTACACACCTACACACCTACACACCTACACACCTACACACCTACACACCTACACACCTACACACCTACACACCTACACACCTACACACCTACACACCTACACACCTACCTACCTACCGACCTACCGACCTACAGACCTACAGACCTACAGACCTACAGACCTACAGACCTACAGACCTACAGACCTACAGACCTACAGACCTACAGACCTACAGACCTACAGACCTACAGACCTACAGACCTACAGACCTACAGACCTACAGACCTACAGACCTACAGACCTACAGACCTACAGACCTACAGACCTACAGACCTACAGACCTACAGACCTACAGACCTACAGACCTACAGACCTACAGACCTACAGACCTACAGACCTACAGACCTACCTACGTACATACGTACATACCTACATACCTACATACCTACATACCTACATACCTACATACCTACATACCTACATACCTACATACCTACATACCTACATACCTACATACCTACATACCTACATACCTACATACCTACATACCTACATACCTACATACATACATACATACATACATACATACATACATACATACATACATACATACATACATACATACATACATACATACATACATACATACATACATACATACATACATACATACATACATACATACATACATACATACATACATACATACATACATACATACATACATACATACATACATACATACATACATACATACATACATACATACATACATACATACATACATACATACATACATACATACATACATATATACATACATACATGCATGCATGCATGCATGCATGCATACATACATACATACATACATACATACATACATACATACATACATACATACATACATACATACATACATACATACATACATACATACATACATACATACATACATACATACATACATACATACATACATACATACATACATACATACATACATACATACATACATACATACATACATACATACATACATACATACATACATACATACATACATACATACATACATACATACATACATACATACATACATACATACATACATACATACATACATACATACATACATACATACATACATACATACATACATACATACATACATACATACATACATACATACATACATACATACATACATACATACATACATACATACATACATACATACATACATACATACATACATACATACATACATACATACATACATACATACATACATACATACATACATACATACATACATACATACATACATACATACATACATACATACATACATACATACATACATACATACATACATACATACATACATACATACATACATACATACATACATACATACATACATACATACATGCATACATGCATACATGCATACATACATACATGCATACATGCATACATGCATACATGCATACATGCATACATGCATACATGCATACATACATACATACATACATACATACATACATACATACATACATTACATACATACATACATACATACATACATACATACATACATACATACATACATACATACATACATGCATACATGCATACATACATACATACATACATACATACATACATACATACATACATACATACATACATACATACATACATACATACATACATACATACATACATACATACATACATACATACATACATACATGCATACATGCATACATGCATACATGCATACATGCATACATGCATACATACATACATACATACATACATACATGCATACATGCATACATGCATACATGCATACATGCATACATGCATACATGCATACATGCATACATGCATACATGCATACATGCATACATGCATACATGCATACATGCATACATGCATACATGCATACATGCATACATGCATACATGCATACATGCATACATGCATACATGCATACATGCATACATGCATACATGCATACATGCATACATGCATACATGCATACATGCATACACGCATGCATGCATGCATGCATACATGCATACATGCATACATGCATACATGCATGCATGCATGCATGCATACATGCATACATGCATACATGCATACATGCATACATGCATACATGCATACATGCATACATGCATACATGCATACATGCATACATGCATACATGCATACATGCATACATGCATACATGCATACATGCATACATGCGTACATGCATACATGCATACATGCATACATGCATACATGCATACATGCATACATGCATACATGCATACATGCATACATGCATACATGCATACATGCATACATGCATACATGCATACATGCATACATGCATACATGCATACATGCATACATGCATACATGCATACATGCATACATGCATACATGCATACATGCATACATGCATACATGCATACATGCATACATGCATACATGCATACATGCATACATGCATACATGCATACATGCATACATGCATACATGCATACATGCATACATGCATACATGCATACATGCATACATGCATACATGCATACATGCATACATGCATACATGCATACATGCATACATGCATACATGCATACATGCATACATGCATACATGCATACATGCATACATGCATGCATGCATACATGCATACATGCATACATGCATACATGCATACATGCATACATGCATACATGCATACATGCATACATGCATACATGCATACATGCATACATGCATACATGCATACATGCATACATGCATACATGCATACATGCATACATGCATACATGCATACATGCATACATGCATACATGCATACATGCATACATGCATACATGCATACATGCATACATGCATACATGCATACATGCATACATGCATACATGCATACATGCATACATGCATACATGCATACATGCATACATGCATACATGCATACATGCATACATGCATACATGCATACATGCATACATGCATACATGCATACATGCATACATGCATACATGCATACATGCATACACGCATACATGCATACATGCATACATGCATACATGCATACATGCATACATGCATACATGCATACATGCATACATGCATACATGCATACATGCATACATGCATACATGCATACATGCAGACACGCATACACGCATACATGCATACATGCATACATGCATACATGCATACATGCATACACGCATACATGCATACATTCATACATGCATACATGCATACATGCATACATGCATACATGCATACATGCATACATGCATACATGCATACATGCATACATGCATACATGCATACATGCATACATGCATACATGCATACATGCATACATGCATACATGCATACATGCATACATGCATACATGCATACATGCATACATGCATACATGCATACATGCATACATGCATACATGCATACATGCATACATGCATACATGCATACATGCATACATGCATACATGCATACATGCATACATGCATACATGCATACATGCATACATGCATACATGCATACATGCATACATACATACATGCATACATGCATACATGCATACATGCATACATGCATACATGCATACATGCATACATGCATACATGCATACATGCATACATGCATACATGCATACATGCATACATGCATACATGCATACATGCATACATGCATACATGCATACATGCATACATGCATACATGCATACATGCATACATGCATACATGCATACATGCATACATGCATACACGCATACATCCAGACACATTTACAAACATTCGTACTTGACATACGAACGTGCGGACGCACACCCAGGGACATACATTAACGTAAAGTCGGGGAATAAAAGATGCAATGCACTAAGGAGGCATGATGATCGCGGCATGACCGAAATTGACCACGGAGACTAATGGAGAAGCTTGTGAGGAGGCTTAGACAGTACGTAGCTGCGCCCCTGTGCGCAATATGCCTGTCAACATGGTCAATGCACGTGTGAGGAAGGAAAAGGGTGTGGAGGTAAGGAAGATTCAAGTAAGACTAGACCGTTTTGACGTGGAGACGGACAAGTTGTCAGATGTGTGGACGGGGTTCAGGAAGACGTGTGTTATAGCGAGGCTCAGGCGCAGTAAGTCGCGGGAATGCCCTGGTGGAACCAGATGCTCTTGGGGGATCGAGAACGCCCCAGTAGGATGGGCTGGGACATCCTAGCGAGAGACTGGTGGAACCGAGGCTTCAGGCCCCTCGTGATGTCAGGGATAATAAGCCGGCGAGACCGTACCTTATACGCTTGACACACGAGTTCGGACGAAATTTTAGGACAAGTCCCTCGTGAAGCCTGGGAGCGAAAGCTCCGCAGGATCACGACCTCGGAGAATTTAGGATATGTCTCTTGTGACGCCCTGGGAGCTGAAACTCTTAAGTCGCTAGTCGCGGAGTGCTTCGCAGGATCACGACCTCGGAGGGTTTAGGGTAAGTCCCTCGTGAAGCCTGGGAGCGAAAGCTCCGTAGGATCACGACCTCGGAGAATTTAGGATATGTCCCTTGTGACGCCCTGGGAGCTGAAACTCTTAAGTCGCTGGTCGCGGAATGCTTCGCAGGATCACGACCTCGGAGGGTTTAGGGTAAGTCCCTCGTGACACCTGGGAGCGAAAGCTCCGTAGGATCACGACCTCGGAGAATTTAGGATATGTCCCTCGTGACGCCCTGGGAGCTGAAACTCTTAAGTCGCTAGTCGCGGAGTGCTTCGCAGGATCACGACCTCGGAGGGTTTAGGGTAAGTCCCTCGTGAAGCCTGGGGGCGAAAGCTCCGTAGGATCACGACCTCGGATAATTTAGGATATGTCTCTTGTGACGCCCTGGGAGCTGAAACTCTTAAGTCGCTAGTCGCGGAGTGCTTCGCAGCATCACGACCTCGGAGGGTTTAGGGTAAGTCCCTCGTGAAGCCTGGGAGCGAAAGCTCCGTAGGATCACGACCTCGGAGAATTTAGGATATGTCCCTTGTGACGCCCTGGGAGCTGAAACTCTTAAGTCGCTGGTCGCGGAGTGCTTCGCAGGATCACGACCTCGGAGGGTTTAGGTATGTCCCTCGTGAAGCCTGGGGGCGAAAGCTCCGTAGGATCACGACCTCGGAGGGTTTAGGTATGTCCCTCGTGAATCCTGGAAGCGAAGGCTCCGTAGGATCACGACCTCGGAGGATAGTAGGCCCCGTGGCAGCCCGGATGCATCACTGGCAGGGCGACGGGAAACATTATGTCCATCTCATTGTGTCGGGTGACTGCAGTTAGACGGGATTTATTCCGCAGTGAGCCAGGTAGCTCCGGCAGTGAGACTTCGGCTTTTAGTAGGCTGCTGTGGCAGTATCAGAAGACGCCTCGGGAATACGCAATAAGACGTGAGCGCTCAGCTATAACAAGGCTACAACGGTGGACTTCGCCATGGAATTTTTACGAGGTAAGTATACACATAAGCAATTGTTAAATCGTTGTCTTATCAAGTGTCTATGGGAGCCATAAGCACGCCATAGGACTGCCGAAACTGCGTACCCGGCGTAGTGCTACGCACCACTGGAGGGAATTGGAAAAGGAGAGGGGTCAGGAGACCAACCTGACAGTTTACTGCATAGTATGACATAGATTGATTGGGTGAATGCATGAGAAGAGTCTGAGTGCAAGGACGTATGACTGTGTTAGTCCCAGTGGGAGATGGTCCTCAGCGTAGCGTTGCACTGGGCATGCAGGAGGGGCAGTGAACCATTTTATGAACTCCTTGTGATATTTGGGAGATAAACCGTTGTGAAACCATGTAAGGAGGAGCCAGATAGCCATTAGGCCGGCTCACGAACAAGGAACCCGGACCTTATTCCACCGAACCAATTTCCTATTAACCCGCAAAATTTCACCACCACCCTCCCTAACCGTGCAGCGACCTATGTGCTCGCCGATGATTGACTTGCCTCCAAATTAAACAAATGTATGTACGGGTCTAGTTCGATTCTGCATTTGCAACCACAACATTTAGTAATATCTCGAAAACAGGGGGATATAACATTCTGAAAGTGCCAGATTTCGATTCCTGATTTCAAGAAAACCCCGTGAGCAAAATTTCAAAAATGTTGCAAATTGTTGAAAATTGTTGCAAGCAGCTCTAACTGTTGCAGATTAAGCCAGAGAGTCTTAAAATTTATGTCAATGCATTCAGCGACCCAAAATTAACCGGAAAAAGAGTTTTCAAAAATTTCGAAAAATGTTACAATGTTGCAAGAAATAGCAGAACAAACAGAAAAGCGAAGCGAAACCCCGTTACAGTTGAACTTCAAGACAACTTTCAAGGTGACCTATTCCTTTGAGGTCTGCTGCTAGCCTTTTCTCGTAAGTAGCTTGGGACGAAATCGAAAAGTTTCTCAGTGTTTTGTTCACGGAAAAGAACGTGGCTATGGCCTTTTTGGCCGCAGGAGGGTGTCTGCAAAGCTGTGATCTGATTAGCTTGTACTGCTTCCAGCTATCTTTTCTCCTGGAGCGAAGGCTAGTTGGCGCATTAGTCCGCCACGGGAGGCGTGCGCTATGGCTGTTATCAGTGAGTGGAACATGCTCATTCACAAGGGGAGATAAGATTTCCAGAAAGCGCATGTACACACCCTGTGCATTACGGTTGTTGAGCTCGTAGTCCCAATTAACCTCTCACAGATCCCTCCAAATTAGGTTATACTTACCTTTGTGCCATTTTCTAGCCAGTCGTGGAGGGTGGGTGGGGGATAAAGAAAACTGATCAAAGAGGTAGTCGCAGAGGGTAGGGCAGTGGTCACAGCCAGGCAAGGGAGGCATAACATGAACACGGAGCCCACTCGGTCCTGAATCAGGCCCACTCGGTCCTGATCAGTGACAAGGATGAGGTCTGAAATATTCCCAGAACGAGGGAAAGTACACTCCATTACTAACTGAGAAAGGTCAAGGCCTAGGAATACCTCAGAGATCTATCAGTTGGGGATGCATGGTTGAGGATGTCATCCCTGTCCCAGGTCAGGGCAGACAGGTTAAAGTCACCAAGGATCAATATTTCCTTGACAGAGCAGAATGCTAGCAAGTGGTCTGGCAGGGTTCTATTTGCATTGCATGTGTAAGATGGGGGCCTGTAAACCGTAGCAACACAAATGTTTAAATCTGGCAGGCAGACAGTTACACAATTGAGACTTGATGTATTGACACTGTCATACTTGATGCTTCCATGAATATTTACATACAAACTCCATGTTTGGCGACAGTACCGGGGGCATCATTACGAACAACACTATACTGCACTCACAAAATCGCTACACGCGACCCGGGTGTCAACTCCTGCCACAGGGGTTAATTTGGAAATGTACTCATGCATGGGGTGCCATTGTTGATGCTTCGCTATCAACACCCATGTCAGACACCTGCGTGGTGTGTCAGTGCCGACCACCATCACATTGTGTGTTCGTTACCGCTGCATGGGGTGTCGAGGTGTCGCAATACTCATGCGGGGGATGTCGATTGACGCCTCAGCCGGGCGTATTGCGGGAGTTCGTTCACCACTGGGAGAAGTGTGACGGTCGCCGCTGCTTGGGGTGTCGTGACGCAGACGCACGCAGACGACGGCGCGGCGCTGGCTGCGCGCGCACATCACTGCCGGCCGGCCGCGCCGCCGCGCCGACTCAGTTGCGCCGTGACCTTGGCCGCGGCAGGTTGTGCAGAGTGCGTGCGTCGACCGTTGTCAGTGTTCAAGTAGTCGTTGAGTTGCGAAAGGCTGTCAATCGTGCTGTCGTAATCGGAGTTATAAGTACCTAATTGTGAGTTGTGAGTGCGTTCTTTCGTGCGTTCTTTTGATCTTAGAAATGTAGTTAATTGTGAATGTGTGATTGATAAACATTAGGTATGATAGCGTCTATATGTTTAATGCCCTCCCGTCACAACCAATTGTATTGCATATCCGGTCGGAGCTGTACCGACCAAGCTTATATAAACATATGAATATATGTATAGTATATAGTATATAAATATACTAATTTTTAGTTGCTCAGATTGGGAAGGTTGGCGCGAGTGGTCAGAGTCAGGTCAGAGTGCTCAGATTGGCATGAGTCTTGCGAGTTGCGACACGTCTCTGAGCCGGCGCCCGGTGGCGGCCGCCGCCCGCCATGCGTCTGCGTCACGACACCCCATGAAGCGGCGACCGTCACACTTCTCCCAGTGGTAAACGAACTCCCGCAATACGCCCGGCTGAGGCGTCAATCGACACCCCCCGCCCGCATGAGTATTGCGACACCTCAACACCCCATGCAGCGGTGACGTTACTCCTCTCCCAATGGTAAACGATCTCCCGCAATACGCCCGGCTGAGGCGTCAATCGACACCCCACGCATGCGCATTGCAACACCTCGACACCCCATGCAGCGGTTATCAAGGGTGTTCCGTTAAACCTATACACCCCATGCAGCGGCGATCACGGTTGTTCCGGTACACCTACCTGAGCGCTAAACAAAACACCTTCCAGGCGACGTATTTTAGGTTGTGTAGGCATCACACGGGCTAGGGGCGTCAACACCCAGCGCAGGTGTTGATTTTTTTGTGAGTGTGGGGAATATCAATAAGCGAGTTGGGAATGACATTTGATGGATGAGATTCACTGATGCACATGATATTCAGTTGATGATGGGTGACAAAGTCATGAATGGGTACTTACTTTCCAATCAGGGAATTGACATTACCGTGGGCGACCTTCAGGGCATATGTTGAGGTTAGGGGAAATGGACAAGTAGCCGAAGCTATACTCGTTTGACGTACTGGAACTTGAGGAATCCATGGGACGTTTGGGAATGGTGTCAGCGGCCTGCTCAGGGGCTGGATCTGTCGTGGGCTGTCGTGGGTTGTGGACTGGTGCTGTCGTGGGCTGGGCTTCCTGGTGCCTTGGCTGGTCTGCGGACCCCTGGAGATCTCTGCTGACTCTCGGGATGGGGTTGGTGCCAGTGAGGGATCGTCTGGCACGGAGTTCCTTTCGCTGGTCGTAGGTTGGGTCGCGGCGGAGAAAGACAGTTCCAAACTGGGCTGAGTTTTTAAAGATTTTGGCTTTTTCCAGGATAAGCTTGCGCACACTGTCATCTATGATTTTTCCACGATAGAGGTCAGTCTCAGATGGGATGCGGACAACATCTGTCAAGGTCACTTTTTCCTGGATCAGGTGCTCTGCAATAGTTGCAAACTGTCTAACAGCATCCTGGGCTGAGTTGGCCTCCAGTCCCCTTATCACTAAGGAGCTACGACGTTTGCGCTGCTCCTCAAGCTCACGGAGCTCCTCACGATCCAGGGTCCTGTACTCCATGGGGAGGGACATTTGGAAGACCAGCTGCAGAGTTTACAGCAGAGGCATAGCTTGGGATGGGTGGGATAGGTGCGTTTGGCGGGGCTGTTGGGTGGGCTGGTTGGCCCTGGGGTGGGCTGACAGAGCTTTGACTTGAGCTACTAAATCCTGCACTATGTTGCTGATCCCCTTGACTTGTTGGAGAAGCTGCCCCACCAGATCTGCCATGTGTGGCTCAGTACTGCTTGAGGGTGAATTTCCTCTAGCTGCTGTGTAAGTGACACGACACTCCAAGCAAACAAACTTAATTCCTCAACCCTGGTACCTGCCAATGGCATCTATCATGTCCTGTGTGAGGCCACTACACATCCCAGTGTTATGCAACCAGGTTGCACACTCATCACACCCAATGGCATCGTCGCCTACATCACTAGCGCATGTACCACATGACTGCATTCCATTACTAACTGCCACGATCTGCGGCGGCGAGCCAGTCGCCTCATGACAGACGCCAAGGCGCCTACTTCAGCTCCCTCCTGGAAGAATCGAAGAATATATGGCCTGAGGTCAGAAAATACCTTATGCAGAAGAGAGCGCCGCCTACATCATCGCAGTGCCGCCCATCGAGCGAGGAGGAAGCAGCCTTCGCTGACAAGCAAAGTCAGCACTTCGCCACAACCGCTAGCCGCGTGGCCGCCACCATGCGGCCGGACGAGGAACTATCTTACGCTAGCGCCAGAGTGGCGGCAAGTGGCAGTGCCGCGTAGCCACGACCGAGCCGTGTTGTCAGCTCTGCCTTCACGCTGAAACCGGCAACGCTGCCCGAGTTGTCTCGCGCGTTCAGTGCAATGCAAAACAGTAAGGCTTGTGGTGAGGATGGAGTGTCTCTTCAACTGTTGAAAACTGTTTTCCCTGTCGTCGGACCTCACCTCCTGCACGTTATAAATTACAGTATTGTGTCTCGGACCGTGCCTGCTGAGTGGAAAATGGCTGTTATGGTACCGCTCCATAAAAAGGGGGCCACTGATGATCCGCACAATTTTAGGCCCATCTCACTTTTAAGCAACGTATCAAAACTGTGCGAAAAAAATTGTTATGTCACAGCTCATACCATATCGGCTGTCGAACCATATTCTGAATGAGACGCAACACGCATACTTACCCGGCCACTCCACGGAAACGGCACTAGCAACAGCGATGGCGTTTATCACTAGTCATATCGATGCAAAGGAGGTTGTCTCTTGCCTCGGTTGACCTGTCCAGTGCGTTTGACTGCGTAAGCCATCCTATCTTGCTCCAAAAACCCGGATGGTACGGCATTGACCCCACCTGGTTCAGGAACTATTTGCCAAACAGGTGTCAGCGCGTTCGAGGGGGTAAATACGTGCAAAGAATCGACGCCGGCGTCCTTCAGGATAGCTTGACCCGACCAATTTTGTTCCTGCTTTATACAAACGACATTCCCTCGTCTTGATTGTAAAATCATCAGCCACGCAGACGACAGTCAAATTTTGGTGCCCAGCAAGATATCTGAGATTTCGCAAAGGATGGCCACCCTTGAACTGAACTCGTCGCGCCTCGAGGCATGGTACCGGACAAAATGTTTAAAGCTAAATGCATTAAAAAAAACTCCGTTCGTCATTTTCTGTACCAGGCAGATGCAGCGGCAGCTCCCCAGCGTTACTCTGTTGCTGGTCGACGCAGAGGTGACACCACATGCGGAACTTTATATACTTTTGGGGTTGTAGCTACAACTGCATCCTCAAAAACTACAACCCCAATCATGAATATTACAACCCCAACATTGCCAGTGAATGCCTACCCAAGTAAATAAATACAGTAAATGATACGCAAAACTAAGGATTTTTCACCAAAGGAATTTTCAATAACAATCATAACAAAACAATTAATAAATATATGAACACAGAAAAGGACGAACTTTAAAATGTTAGTAAAGTTTGTCATAAAATAACATTTAAAATCCAACAATAGGTAGTACATGTTATCCCAAAATTACTGAGAAAGACTATGTAGGTACCCAGGGGTGTAGGGTCATATTCAGTTGGGTCATAAACACTATAGAACAACACTACCTACTGACAAACGGGTAACATTTTTGTCAATTTCAGACACCCACAAAATGGCAATCTATAGGTGCTAACATAAAAACATGAGCAAAACAAGATTGAGTGTAGCATATTTTACATTGGGCTTAGTTCTGGATAGGTCACACATTTAACATAACATTTAACACTGGATAGGTCACACCCTTTACGCGGTTGGCAAAAGTTATATTATATTTTGATCTAAAATATGCTGGTGAAATTGACACTTAATGAAGAACTTGAACAATATTATAAATATTTGGGTGTGTGAAAGACGTGAAGGCATACCAATCATCCTGAGCTGGAAAAAGACCACAAATAATCATAGACCCAAATCATATGAGTTTAAATTTAGGATTACCACAACCTTCAATTTTTAGCCAGACAAACATTATTTTCGCAAGATATACCTGGTCATGGTGTTGAAAAGTAGAGGGCCACATCAGTAAAAGTCATTTTAAAAGAGAATAGCCTAATCCAACATCAATCAAACAAAAACGCATGTGAAAACAGCATAAATATTGAAAGCAATATACAAGGGCAAAATAAATGTACATATTTGACATAGCTGCGTCATATTTGTCTCTTTTATTCAGCTACGTCAAATTAGCAGTAGATTTATATTGCCTAGTAGTATCAATCTATTGGGCAATCTAAAAGTTGAGGCACGTAGCCTCAGAATTTCCTGAAACTTGGCAGGTACGTCCTCCTTGCCACGCTGAACACGAAACCCCTAAAATTAGTCTGGAACGCGGGCTACTTTCAGAGTTATACCGTTTTAGAGATCTACAGTTTTGAGTCCCGTCGCCTCAGAATCGCCTGAAACTTGGCAGGTAGGCCCTCCTTGCCACGCTGAACACGAAAAACGTAAGATTAGCCTGGAACACGGGGTACTTTCAGAGTTATAGATTTGTTTAAGTTTTGAATGTCTGTCTTCCTTTATTTTGAAACGACTGCGCAGGAATTGGAAGCTTTCCGCGTCAAGTTAGCCAGATATTCAACTGACAGACATTCAAACTTAAAACGTTATAACTTTTGAAGTAGCCCGTATTCCAGGATAATTTTACGTTTTTCGTGTTTAGCGTGGCAAGGAAGACTTACCTGTCAAGTTTCAGGCAATTTTGAGGCGACGGGCCTCAAAATTATAGATTGGGCAATATCAATCAGCTGCTAAATTTACGTACGTCTTTTATTATTCCTAAAAGGCAGGGTATTAACCCTCGCCCTACGGGGGGGGGCCTGACAGACCCTGAGGGTTTTCTTGAATAACTTTGTACACATTCAATGCATCTTGCTGAAATTTTTGGTAGTTGAGTTTAACAACAATTATGCGTAGGCTGTAAAACTTTAATTGAAATTGGTTAAGTAGTTTTAGAGATAATCATGTTTTGATGACGTCATGTTGGTAAAAATGATAAATATTTGCAAAATCGTAGAAAACAGAGTTTTGAAACAAATTGCAAACGCAATTCACCAAAGATACAAAATGGCATTCTCTTTAAAATGGCGATCTCGGATTTTCAAAATTTTGGGGTTTTGACCCCTAATTGTTTGTTTTTTTGTAATCCCCACAAAATCAAAATTTTCAAAGATATTAGAAAAACCGGAATTCATGTGAGAGTACTGAGTATGGAGAATACCCATACCAAATTTCAAAGCAATATCTTCATTTTTGACTGAGTGATAGCTCTCTAAGTGTTAGAAACTGATGACGTCATTTTTTAATAATGTTTTTGTTACTTTTTTTGACAAGATACGAACAAATAATTACCTTTTTTGTATTTCTGAGCCAAAACTGGTCAAGGAACATGCCTTTTTATTTACATTTATCAATTTCTAATTTTGAGGTTTTCTGCATGGCAAAATATCTGTTCTGGACGTGGTAAATCCGAGGTCATTCACTTGACCTGGAAGGTCACCCGTTGACCTGAAACCTAAAATTCGCATACTGTTAGATTCCTCTCATGACAGGCAACATGCTGGTTCTTACCGCATTGCTCAAAGTTACTTGGTTTGGAAGTTAACAGGGGGGCCTGTCAGACCCCCCGTAGGGCGAAAGTGAAAAAAGCTCCCGTAGGTAGAGGATTAATCCATCACCGAAATGGCCACTTTCTCATTGACTTCCATGTTAAAGCATCACCATTTATTTCTCAAGCTTTTATCCTAACCTTACCTAACCTCACCTCACCTCACCTAACCTAACCTCACCTCACCTCACATCACATCACATCACATCACATCACATCACATCACATCACCTCACCTCACCTAACCTAACCCTTGGAGCCAGTTTACATATTTTTAAAGAAGTCCATCGGCCGAAGCCCGAAATCCTCAATATGTTGTGACGTTTTGGTGATTTTAAGTCATTTACGGTGATAAAGTTAGTTATTCGGTGATGGGATTAATGTATTTCCTTACTAAAATAATGCTGTTTGGTTCTCGCCTAATTTGTTTGCCTTGTGCATGGGTGGAGAATCCTATAGGGCAGCCCCGGCTGCGGCCGGGGCAACCTCAAAGTTGCCTCGGCGGGGCCGGGGCAGCCATTTTTGAGAGACCTTTTTTTGCAAGACCTTAGTTATTATTTAAAAAGAATACAGAAACGCAAATATAATCCCAGCATAAAAATGCATACTTGGTACGACTATCTGTGAAAAATATGGGTAAAATTGCGCTTTCGGTGCGCTTTCGAAATGGGGGGGGGGGGGGGGGGGGGGGTAGTCAAAGGAGGCTGAGCCTTGCCAACTTTGTCTTAGTGAACACCTCGGGCAGATCAGAAAACTGATATTTTCGGGGGAGGCACAGTTAGGGTCGCTATCTCCGGTCTAAAAGAGGCATATTGTCCGATCTAAAGGGGTGCCGCCGGCACTCACGACTCAAGGGGTGCCACCTGCACTCGAGAGTGGCACCTTCGGTGTCCAGACGCCCAGGAGAGGCGCCCTCAATCGTGATTCCCCCCGCATGTCCATGAAGTTAGCGACGGATTCGAATTCAGCGTCGAGTAGCGATTCGCTTCACAATGTGGTGACAGGTCAATTGGGGCACGCTTATCACGAAATGGCATTCATTTTGACATTCACGGTAATCTTAGCCGAAGTTATTGTCCGATCGCCAAAATAATGGTCTCATTCGATTACTCGGGTCAGTATATAGCCGCCTTCGCAACCTCACTCGTAGCAAATGACATTGGCCCTCAATTTCAAGATCAATGGCGATTGGATGATAACTTCGGGTCGTTTTGAGTCCTTTGACCTTGAAATTGAGGGTCAAGGTCATTTTCCACGAGTGAGGTTGCAAAGGTTACGGCAGATACTGACCCGAGGAATCTAATGAGACCATTATTTTGGCAATCGGCTTCTAACTTCGGGTCGTTTTGAGCCGCCCCGTCATATGGCCTTGAAAATGAGGGTCAATGTCATTTGCCACGAGTGAGTTTGTGAAGGCTGTGGCTAGATATTAACCCGAGGAATCGAATGAGACCATTATTTTTGGCGATCGGACAATAACTTCGGGTTATTTGTCCTTTGACCTTGAAAATGAGGGTCAAGGTCATTTGCCTCCAGTGAGGTTTCGAAAGCTGCGCCTAGATATTGGCCCGAGGAATAGAATGATACCATTATTTTGTTTTGCGATCGGACAATAACTTCGGGTCGTTTTGAGCCACCCCGTCCTTTGACCTTGAAGATGATTTTGAAGATGACCTTGGATGTCAAAATGAATGTCATTTGCGTGATCAGCGTGCCCCAATTAAACTGTTCCCACATTTTGAAGCAAATCGCTACTCGACGCTGAATTCGAATCCGATTCCGTCACTAACTTCACGGACCGCCACGTGCCACGTGCCCCCTAGGGCCCCTTGGTTGCGCCCCTGTCCTCGGCCGGGGCAACTTTGAAAACAATTATCCACCCATGGCCTTGTGAGTTGTGGGAAATATCAAATATGTTATAAGTATTTTTATATCTCACTGTAATATATAAAAGGACCGGACCTGGACCATCACCAGGAGGAGGTGCCTTTCTTGCAAGAAATGGCTAGTTGCTGAATCACACCATTTATATACAACCTTAATGTTGATATTGGCTGATTATTGTTGTGTGAGCTACCATGAGGTAGTCTTTGCCTACTTTGACCCAACATGATACTTTCAATTTGTTTAAGATTGCACACCTCGCTGTTGCTAAAATACGTCAGTAATGAGGTAATACAACCTATGTTCATTCTAAGGTGTTAAACTTCAATTTTGCGCATACTTCGTTTTTATCATTAGTCGCTTTTACTACCCCCCCCCCCCCCCGCCCCGGTCGCCGACCCAATTACAACCCCAACGAAAAACAAAAAGTTCCGCCTCTGGGTGACACCTACCTTTTCTATGGAAAATTTGGGGGTCACCATCGATCGCAATCTTTCCTGGGCTGAGCATGTAGGTGAGACAGCACAAAAATGTAACACAATTATTTTTATGTTTGCCAAGCATAATCAATCACTGTCTCAATCTGTGCTAGCGAAACTGGTGCAAACCCTTGTCATTCCCCATCTGTCGTACTGCGCAGCCATATGGGGCGCTCTGTGTACAAATAAACGCCAACGTCTCCAAAAAGTCATGAACAGGGCTGCACGCAGTAGCGTACTCAGGATTCACTCCAGGAGTGGACAATTTTTGTTCAAGAGGGCATCAAGTACCCCCACCAAAAAAAAAAACTCGCCGGATTTGGCCCACTATATTTTAAAAAGGGCATATTTTCACCATTTTTCTATGAAAATAAAAATAAAGTCATTCATTTTTTCGATCAAAGGGGGCACGTACCGACCTTCAGGGAGGGGGCATTTTCCCGTCCCCCCCCCCCCCCCCTTGTGTACGCCTATGGCTGCACGCATGGTCACGAAAACGCCACGTAGTGCACACATCACACCTGTACTCAAACGATTAGGCCAGGTCGTTCGAGGACACGATCAGACACAAGGACGTGATGCTGGTGCACCACGTCACGTTTTCGCCGTACGCCCACGTGTGCCTGAGATCACTATTCAAGCCGCGAGCGGAGGTGAGCGAGAAGCGAACTAGAGCAAAACGAAATGGTCTGGACCTTCCATCGGTTAGGACAGAGCTGGCTAGACGCTCCATGCAGTACAGAGCGGCTGCAGTGTGGAATAGCCTTCCCGAGCAGGTTACGGACGTTGGAGTAAAGGCGTCATTGAAATATCGACTACCGTTCTAGGCCACTGCGTGGTGCGCACATATTGTATGTGTGTATTTTGTCTGTGTGTATATGTGTTGTTGCACATTTCTGTGCGTTTGGTTTTCTGTGTGTTTTTATTCTGATGACGTCTGTCCAGAATTCGATTTTTTGGGCAATACACTTAAATTGAATTGAACTGCCACACTTGCACTAGTAGTGCTGGCGCTACGACCCTTCTGGCTCCACGGCCACGGGTCATGGTTTAGATGGAACACGAAACAAAACAACACAACACAAAAACGTACACAAAGCAAGCAAGCACACTTAAATTATATGTAAGAGACACAAGACTGAGATGAGCTGGCAGGTGGCAGGTGCTTGGTCTCAACAGGACCTGGGTACAGGATTGGACATAGTTGACACGATTGCACATTTTCTGAAACATGCTAATGCAGAGCGTATTTTAAGGGATTTTGGCTGGGGTGGCAACTCGGCGATCAGGGGCGCCATCGCTCAAGGGGGGCGCCATCGCCAAAAACGCCAAGGGGGCCCACTGGCGGATCCAGCCTCTCTCCGTGGGGGATCTTTTTGTGGCAAAAAGGTACCCTATTTTTTTCCTCCGCGGATTTGGACCTTAGTTTGGTATTCGAGCTTTAAAAAATCACTTTAAAAAAAATGACTTTGTGGATTTCTTCCCGTTTTTTTTTGGGGTGGTCAAAAACAACATTTCCAAATTCGAGATACCAATTTGGAAGAAAATGTAATTTCCTGTCTTTTGACGTTTTTTGTATTTGCCATTTGCTTGAAAACTCTATTTTATACGATTGTTCAAACATTTATCGTTTTTCCACCCAAAATGCCATGACATGACTTCATTAAAACGTCATATCTCCCAAAACACTACATCAATTTCATTGGATTTGTGTGTGGAGACGCAGAATTGATTCAGCATCAGGTACGCAACGTTTGGCGTTGATATCTATCATAGTTTTCAAGTTCTTGAGAAAATCTGGGAGGGGGGGGCAAATTTGCCCCCCCCCCCCCCCCCCCCCCCCCAGCGGGTCGCGGGTTAAGTATCATCGGGGCTACTTGAATTGCATCAGGTGCGCTGTTTTGTCTATCATTGAAAGAAAGGGATGTCTACATACAAACTTCAAATTAAATCACCTGATAAAAACTTCCGTTTTCATCATGAATTGTTCTTCTAAAATCATTGTTTTTCACGTTCAGTGCAGGGAACGCACGGGGGACATACTTGTATCATGGATAAAGTAAGTATGGATAGGTAACTCCGCCCACTTTCTATTGTTATCCGCGACCACGCGCAACCGCTGCCGTTTCCCGTACTACAAAAAGGACAGCTAGTACACCGCTCGCCCCGCGGTAGGCCGCAACGCTGTGACGGCCGCCCCGTCGCATGGTTTCTCGCCTTCCGGTGATTGTGAGATGAACCAAATTAAGTTTAAATGCATTCAAGAAGCTCTCACAAGCACTTATGACATGTTGGTTCCACCGGTGGACATCATGCCTGGTAATTTGTGCCCATATATATGTATATAGGAACGTCCACATGGTAGGCCGTTTCCCGTACTACAAAACGACAGCTAGTACCACGGCGCCCTGTGATCGCTAAAACGCGTATGAATCGGTAAATCGCGTAAATCGCGTATCCATGCTTGTATTGAATGCACCACCCAGATTCCTGGGGGGAATTTGTTCCCGATGCCGCCTCCCTCGCCCCCCCCCCCCCCCCTGGATCCGCCAGTGCCAGCATTTACCGCCAAAGAGAGCCTCTGACAGACATTTAACTCGCGACTTACTGGGGAAGGGGCTATTGTTTGCCTCCCCCCTCCCGTTATTTTGCAATAACTCCTAAACTAACACAAGAATCGTCACCAATCTTTCAGCACCTTCTTTTACATCAATTCTACATATGTTGGCCGAAGGAAAAAGATGCAATTATGATAGGTCAACCGGGAATGACGTTAGAGTGACGTCATGTTCTTCGGTTTTTGTTGAAAAATAATGGTTTAAGGAAAACGCCTTCAAAGGTACAATGTTTGAGATAAATTAAATGTCTTGAATCAAATTACTGACAATAGACCGGGCTATCAAACTGCCATCTCGGATTTTTGCTGTTTTTTTATTCAAAATTTTTAGAAATCCAATTTTTTGTTTTTTTATTTTTACAAAATTTTCACACAAAAATCAGAATTATCCAAAAACCGGAATAAATGTGATCGAGACGTGTTCAGTGAATATTTGTACCAAATTTGAAGTCGATATCTTCAAAAAAATGACTGACTTATTACCTATAAATGACAAAAATCGACCACCTCTCACAGCATTACTATGCATTACTATGCAAACAATGCATTTCTGTTTTTGCTTTTTACTTCTATTTATATGGCAAAAACAATGTTCTAATGTCATTTATCGCGTTCTATACGAAAAACAAACACATAAACATGTGTTACAACGCCTGATGACCGTACTGTTTGTAGTGTCAATCATCTATTGTTTTGTATGTCCTATTTGTAATGACCAACTGAAGAAGTATCAATATAAAGCGTATCCTGGTCAATAAATTAATATGATGAGTTGACTTTTTATTCTTGGAACACTGGTGGCTAAATAATGTCTATGAAGAAAGAAAAAACAGCATCAATACATTTTCTGATATTGTGCATATTATTGTATCAAGTATGATACATGTCCGTGAAGTTTGCGACTTATTTAGCGACTTATTTAGCGACGATCTCCGATTTCTCCCAAAATGACATATATGATCAACTAGATCACAAGAAACACGAATATGATGTTTATTTTTCTATAGCACGTGTCCTTCAAGGTCAAAATATATGGCATTTTGGGAGAAATCGGAGGTCGTCGCTAAATAAGTCGCTAAATAAGTCGCCAACTTCACGGACATCGCCCTACGGGGAGGGGGGGGGGGCCGACAGCCGCCCCCCCTGAGGTTTTTCTTGAATAACTTTTTACACATGCAGCGCATCTTGCTGATATTTCGGAAGCTGAGTTTACAGCAATGATACGTATGCTGTAAAAACTGCATTGAAATTGGTTAAGTAGTTTGGGAGATAATCATGTTTTGATGACATCATGTTGGTGGAAAACGACAAATATTTGAAAAATGGCAGAAAATAGAGTTTTAAAGGAACTTGCAAACGCAATTCACCAAAGATACAAAATGGCATTCTCTTTAAAATGGCAATCTCGGATTTTCATAATTTTGGGTTTTTAATCCCTAATTTTGTTTTTAAATCACCACAAAATCAAATTTTTCAAAGATGTTAGAAAACTGGAATATATGTGAATGAACTGAGTATGGGCAATACCCATACCAAATTTCAAAGCAATATCTTCATTTTTGACTGAGTGATGGCGCCCTAGGCGTAAGAAACCGATGTCATTTTTTTAATAACTGTTTTTTACTTTTTTGACAAGATACGAACAAATAATTACCTTTTCTGTATTCCCGATCTAAAACTGGTCCAGGAGCATACCTTTTTATTTACATTTATCAATTTCTAATTTTGAGGTTTTCTGAAGAGCAAAATCGCTTTTCTGGACATGGTAAATCCGAGGTCATTCAATTGACCTGGAAGGTCACCCGTTGACCTGAAACCTAAACATCGAGTACTGTTAGATTCCTTTCATGACAGGTACCATGCTGGTTCTTACCGCATTGCTCTAAGTTGCTTGGTTTGGAAGTTAACAGGGGGGCCTGTCAGCCCCCCCCCCGTAGGGCGAAAGGTGAAAAAGCTCCCGTAGGGCGAGGGTTAATGCAGGCTTTCCTGGATATTCCATTTTAATGATAACACCATAGCTTGCTTAAAATTAACAATTTCATCTTAAAGGAAATAGTTCACCTTCAACATGGGTTTTGAACTGAAATAGCAGTTTTGTAGCACGTGTTGAGAAATCCTTATCTGCAACTTTTCTTGACTGAAAAGACTCTCCAGCCGAAGATATTTGACTGTTTGGCGAAGGAATACGGTTCATATATGATGTACCGTACCGTCTGAAAGTGCCAGCACTGCCATGGAGCATGCGCAGACCAATAATGCACACCATACCATTAATAATTTACGACCTTCTGTCCTGAATTGGCGCGATGTAGGACCATTTTTGAAAAGAAAAAACTGTATTAAAAAATATAATAAAATCGTGTTCTGAAAAATTTCCCGAAGGTGAACTATTTCCTTTAAACTAGCTCCGGTGATGCCAGACGGCTGGGGCGGTTTCGGGCGTTTGGTTCGACTCCATCGTGCTCTAATTACCCGGAAGTGCGTGGTCGGGTAAATGGGTCATATTTTGCGACGACATGGTTTTCAGGAATAATAGCTTATTGCAATGAAAACTAGATGAATTAGTCCATTCATGCTTTCAGTCATATTCACTTTTGAAAGCAAGGATTAATGATAATTAGCAATTTCGTTTTTATAATTTTTTAAGGCCGAGATTTCCGTTGATAGGTACGGTTTTGAGGAAGAACGGTATTTGTAAGCGATAGGGTACATATTCCTACTGCAATTACATTGAACAGATCGTACATATGATTCGAACATGTGATTCAACTTGCCCAGACATACTGCCACGATCATCCAAAGATAAGGTGGCAAGGTCGCAGAGAACTGTACACCCCCACAGCACACACAACAGCCGAAGGAGAAGATGGCCGCCCAACTGCGTCCCCGTGGTCTGCTTCTGCGCCCAGCAGCGGATCCAGAACGGGAGTTGGGGGGGGCGGCAAAATTACAAAAAGTCTCACATAATTCTGAAAACTCATCGGATTTCGCTTGCTTATGTATTGATAGCTGATTTAAAGCAAACTTCTCTTAGTAAAAGTTGTTTAGATTTCCTTATATATCAGGAAATGTGTCAATTTTGCGCCGATTTCAGGCGGTTTAGGGGGGGGGGCAATTGCCTATTTTGTTTTACCGTAGATCCGCCACTGCCTGCGCCCAAGCAATGACGTCCGTTCGATCTAGAGCAGACATTTTTGAGTGTACAGTACCAGTGGCTGCAAAAAAGTCGCATGTTTCATAGGGTTTATAAGTGCTTTTTCTGGGGTCCTTTCGGCTTTTTGTG
The DNA here is from genome assembly GCA_036785665.1 of Chirona hameri. Classification (NCBI taxonomy): domain Eukaryota; kingdom Metazoa; phylum Arthropoda; class Thecostraca; order Balanomorpha; family Balanidae; genus Chirona; species Chirona hameri. Next base: position 25,809 of record JAXIVJ010006132.1, read on the forward strand.
AGATTCGTCGATTAATCAATTAATCAAATCAAGAACATTTGGTGAGATTCGTTGCTTAGAGAAATGAGTAAGGTTTGTTCCGGAGTAGAAAAAAACACGAAATTACCGCTCTAAATGGGCCGATCTCAGCGGGATGTAGCGACTTTGAATTAAAGGAAATAGTTCACCTTCAACATGGGGTTTTGAACTGAAATAGCAGTTTTGTAGCCCGTGTTGAGAAATCTCTATCTGCAACTTTTCTTGGCTGAAAAGACTCCAACCGAAGATATTTGACTTTTTGGCGAAGGAATTCGGCGCATATATGATATACCGTACCGACTGAAAGTGCCAGCACTGCATTGAGCATGCGCAGACCAATAACGCACACCATACAATTAATAATGTACGACCTTCTGTCCTGAATTGGCGCGATGTAGGACCATTTTTGAAAATAAAAAAAGAAACTGTATTCAAAAATATAATAAAATCGTGTTCTGAGAAATTTTCCGAAGGTGAACTATTTCCTTTAAAAGAAATAGTTCACCTTCGGAATTTTTTCAGAACACGATTTTATTATATTTTTTAATACAGTTTTTATAATGGTCCTACATCGCGCCAATTCAGGACAGAAGGTTGTAAATTATTGATTTTATAGTGTGCGTTATTGGTCTGCGCATGCTCCATGGCAGTGCTGGCACTTTCAGACGGTACGGTATATCATATATGCGCCGTATTCCTTCGCCAAAAAGTCAAATATCTTCGGCTGGGAAGTCTTTTCAGCCAAGAAAAGTTCCAGATAAGGATTTCTCAACACGGGCTACAAAACTGCTATTTCAGTTAAAAACCCATGTTGAAGGTGAACTATTTCCTTTAAAGGAAATAGTTCACCTTCAACATGGGGTTTTGAACTGAAATAGCAGTTTTGTAGCCCGTGTTGAGAAATCCTTATCTGCAACTTTTCTTGGCTGAAAAGACTCTCCAGCCGAAGATATTTGACTTTTTGACGAAGGAATGCGGCGCATATATCATGTACCGTACCGTCTGAAAGTGCCAGCACTGCCAGGGAGCATGCGCAGACCAATAACGCACACCATAAAATTAATAATTTACGACCTTCTGTCCTGAATTGGCGCGATGTAGGACCATTTTTGAAAAGAAAAAGAGAAACTGTATTACAAAATATAATAAAATAGTGTTCTGAAAAATGTTCCGAAGGTGAACTATTTCCTTTAAGGCCTGTCTATGCTTTTGACATTTGATTGCATTTTTAATCCTAATATTATATTCCTTTGTCATTGATATCTTCAATTTGTCCCTAACTACCTGTCAATTCCATATTTTATTTAATCAAAGCTGATCATCTAGTTTTAATTTTAGGGCGCTTTTGTATAGTTTTTTGCCTCTTTCAGGCGCTTTAGTATGTTTTGTAGAAGAAACTAATAACACACCACAAAACTACCAGATTTGTTGATGAATTTGATTATACAAAGCAAACTAACGGGAAATATTGCATTGTAAGAGCACATACTTATACATTAATTCGTCAAGTTCCAATTGATACCACAACAGAAAAAAAAACATTGGGAAAATTCGTGTTCTTACGAGCTACAGACCCATTTACCCGAAACGCCCCCATTCGCCCGAAATATTACCCGGATAAAGCGCCCGGCGAATAAATTCTTCGTGAAAACGTCTACTATCAGACCTGGAAATTTGCAATCTTCTTGCAAATTCTTGCAAACAAATCTTGCAAATTTTCACTTCGCGGTAGCAATATGCTCACTGCAATCTGGTCACTGCAATCTGTTCACTGCCTGCAAAAAGGAGTATATATTTGCCATTATATTTCAAACCGTTCTTCGAATATTTACACCATGTGTACAAATTCAGAATACAGGTTCACACACACGCACGCACACGCTGCTGCTCCATATTTGGTTGTGTGCACGGATTTGCCAACCCACCGTGCCATTACAGCCAATCAAGAACTGTGACGCAATTCTTCAATCGCACAAAACACTGATGATAACATAACTACTACTCTATGAAACAATATCAAATGCCGACAACAGCAAACAGCAAACACCACTGATCGCCAACAAACACTACTGAGCAAACAACAAACACTACTGAGCAAACAACAAACACCACTGAGCGCCAACAAACACCACTGAGCGCCATTGAACAATGAGCTGATTACAGCCAGCTGCAGACCTGTTCGATCGCCTGTGTATGAACTGCGCGATATGCAGTCTCAGCGGTACAACAGAACAGACAGAACAACAACAGACAGAACAACTTTGAGAGCATGCACGGCCGTTTTGATTTTAGCACAGGACAGGGGTGCACACAATGAGTAGTCCTCCCAGACCGTTTACCAATCAGCTGTCTTGTCTCGAGTGCGGCTGCGCAGTGTGCCCTGCACGCATAGGGTACTCACCGCATAGATCAGCGACAAAACATGGGTGTATGTACATACATGCCAGAGCCAGTGGTACGCGGTAAGTAGGAGCAAGGGGCAGCAAAATCCAATAAACGTATTCCTATACTAGCTAAAACACAAGGGGATACATCGTATTTCTCAGTCATAGGTAGGTATTGTCAAACATTTCTCCAAATAGCCCAAAACTAGGCACGTCTTCATAAACACGGACCTTGACACTAATCATATTAGTATCCATTGGCGGATCCAGAACGGTGGCTGGGGGGGGGGGGGGGGCACGGGTGGTGGGGGGATCCCAAAAAGTCAAACACAATTCTGAAAACTCATCGGATTTCGCTTGCTTATGCATTGATAGCTGAGTTAAAACAAACTTCCCTTCGTAAAAGTTGCTTAGATTTTCTTCTATATCAGGAAATGTGTCAATTTTGCGCCGATTGCAGGCGGTTTGGGGGTGGGGCCCGGGGGGAGGGGCATGGCAGCTTTGCCCCCTGGATCTGCCAGTGTCATTGTCAGCCTTATTAACAATTATACATCATACATCCATGAGCAACTTCTGGAAATGTTCGGTCCCGCTTTTTTTTAGTTTGGCGCGATATGCTCACCAGCTGAAGTCACAGCAGCTATGACAAACAACGCAACTCCCGACAATCGTGTCGTGTCACTTGTGATATTCCTCCTCTATCTTCAGCTTCCTTTGTTCCTTCCCTTTCCTCCTCTCTCCTTTCATTTTCTTTATCTTCCTTGCGATCTTCCTCTGGCAGAAGTGCATTGCCTGGAGTGATGTCCGAAGTTTGGACGTGAGGTATTCATATGAGTGAGGTGTTAATCACTAGTTAATAGCTGGAGGAGATGTCCGAAGTTTGGACGTGGGGTATTCATATGAGTGAGGTGTTAATAACTAGTTAATAGCTAATATCAGGTGTTAATAGCTCATCACACTTTTACGATGGAGATGCAGGCGCGCCTCCCAATGATCGTCAGTCCATTTCAACCAGCAGCAGGCAAAAACACTGCAGAACTGCCTTTCAGCAGCGATCGGTCACAGCGACACTGGTACCATCTAGTGGCGATCAGCAGAATCTGTACTTCTGGGGTGGCCCTCACTGGATGCCGCACTCGTCGCTTTTCTGTTCCACTGACCTCCTCTTCTTCATTGATGGACGGCGGATCAGACTTTTGCTGCGATGTTTCATTCGGCTCGGCTTTGTCGTCTCCTCATCCTGAGGGAAAACATATTCGGTAAATATATATGGTTTACATAACCGATGAATTACTGCCAACGCTTAACAACAAACACTCCAAACATGTGCAATAAGCAAACATTAATTATTACCTGGATAAAGTTCCTCCACCTTTGTACCTCAACTAACGGGAGCTATTATTTTACTGCTATATTAAAAGTATTATAAAATTAGATAACACCTATTATTTTACTACTATGTTAAAAGTATGATAAAATTAGAGAACACCTATTATTTTACTACTATGATAAAAGTATTATAAAATTAGAGAACACCTACTATGCATCGCCGTATAATCTCATTATGATGAGTGGTACACATGTTTTTTTGGTCTCCTGCTAAGATACCGGCTCCCTGCTCACGGTGCATACACTGACATTGGCCTCCGTAAGATACCGACTCCCTGCTCACGGTACAGACACTGACATTGACCTCCGTAAGTACCGACTCCCTGCTCACGGTACAGACACTGGCATTGGCCACTGCTAAGGTACCGACTCCCTGTTCACGGTACATACACTGACATTGGCCTCCGTAAGATACCGACTCCCTGCTCACGGTACAGACACTGACATTGACCTCCGTAAGTACCGACTCCCTGCTCACGGTACAGACACTGACATTGACCTCCGTAAGATACCGACTCCCTGCTCACGGTACATACACTGACATTGGCCTCCGTAAGATACCGACTCCCTGCTCACGGTACAGACACTGACATTGACCTCCGTAAGTACCGACTCCCTGTTCACGGTACATACACTGACATTGGCCTCCGTAAGATACCGACTCCCTGCTCACGGTACATACACTGACATTGGCCACTGCTAAGATACCGACTCCCTGCTCACGGTAGTGTGACGGTACAGACACTGACATTGGCCACTGCTAAGGTACCGACTCCCTGCTCACGGTACAGACACTGACATTGGCCTCCGTAAGATACCAACTTCCTGCTCACGGTACATACACTGACATTGGCCTCCGTAAGGTACCGACTCCCTGCTCGCGGTACAGACACTGACATTGGCCTCCGTAAGATACCGACTCCCTGCTCACGGTACATACACTGGCATTGGCCACTGCTAAGATACCGACTCCCTGCTCACGGTACATACACTGACATTGGCCTCCGTAAGATACCGACTCCCTGCTCACGGTACAGACACTGACATTGGCCACTGCTAAGGTACCGACTCCCTGTTCACGGTACATACACTGACATTGGCCTCCGTAAGATACCGACTCCCTGCTCACGGTACAGACACTGACATTGGCCTCCGTAAGATACCGACTCCCTGTTCACGGTACATACACTGACATTGGCCTCCGTAAGATACCGACTCCCTGCTCACGGTACATACACTGACATTGGCCACTGCTAAGATACCGACTCCCTGCTCACGGTAGTGTGACGGTACAGACACTGACATTGGCCACTGCTAAGGTACCGACTCCCTGCTCACGGTACAGACACTGACATTGGCCTCCGTAAGATACCAACTTCCTGCTCACGGTACATACACTGACATTGGCCTCCGTAAGGTACCGACTCCCTGCTCGCGGTACAGACACTGACATTGGCCTCCGTAAGATACCGACTCCCTGCTCACGGTACAGACACTGACATTGGCCTCTGTAAGATACCGACTCCCTGCTCACGGTACATACACTGACATTGGCCTCCGTAAGATACCGACTCCCTGCTCACGGTACAGACACTGACATTGGCCTCCGTAAGATACCGACTCCCTGCTCACGGTACAGACACTGACATTGGCCTCCGTAAGATACCGACTCCCTGCTCACGGTACATACACTGCAGCATTGTTATCCGTAAGATACCGTCTCCCTGCTCACGGTACAGACACTGACATTGACCTCCGTAAGATACCGACTCCCTGCTCACGGTACAGACACTGACATTGGCCTCCGTAAGATACCGACTCCCTGCTCACGGTACATACACTGCAGCATTGTTATCCGTAAGATACCGTCTCCCTGCTCACGGTACAGACACTGACATTGGCCTCCGTAAGATACCGACTCCCTGCTCACGGTACAGATACTGACATTGGCCTCCGTAAGATACCGACTCCCTGCTCACGGTACATACACTGCAGCATTGTTATCCGTAAGATACCGTCTCCCTGCTCACGGTACAGACACTGCAGCATTGGCCTCTGTAAGATACCGTCTCCCTGCTCACGGTACAGACACTGACATTGGCCTCCGTAAGATACCGACTCCCTGCTCACGGTACATACACTGACATTGGCCTCCGTAAGATACCGTCTCCCTGCTCACGGTACAGACACTGACATTGGCCTCCGTAAGATACCGACTCCCTGCTCACGGTACATACACTGACATTGGCCTCCGTGGCCACAGCTACCACTGACATTTCTTATGTTATTCGCCTCTGCCTCCTACATTTTTTTTTTAACCGCCACCCATTAATAGGTGACCAGGAGTGCCCCCACCCTCGATCCCAACGACGCACGACACCTTAAGTTAAAGGAAATAGTTCACCTTCGGAACATTTTTCAGAACACGATTTTATTATATTTTGTAATACAGTTTCTTTTTTTATTTTCAAACATGGTCCTACATCGCGCCAATTCAGGACAGAAGGTCGTACATTATGAATTTTATGGTGTGCGTTATTGGTCTGCGCATGCTCCCTGGCAGTGCTGGCACTTTCAGACGGTACGGTACATCATATATGCGCCGCATTCCTTCGTCAAGAAGTAGAATGTCTTCGGCTGGAGAGTCTTTTCAGCCAAGAAAAGTTGCAGATAAGGATTTCTCAACACGGGCTACAAAACCGCTATTTCAGTTCAAAACCCCATGTTGAAGGTGAACTATTTCCTTTAACACCAGAGCACAAAAGAGAAAATGTCGCGGCACTCCCAGCTAAGAAATTAAAACAAACATAAAAAGCATATGAAGAGAGGTAGTTTGGGTGTTAGATGTGGTGATATAAAAGAAGGCGAAAAGTAGTCATTGTTGAAAACAGCAAATGACTGCCCCCCAACTACGTCTCAGGATATCATCCTCACTCATCCTCATCCAGGACAGGATGAGGATACATTCATTCATTCTGATGATGGAACGTCTATTGATCTGCCCCTGCCCTTTGACGTCCACTGGCTGAACCAGAACAGCAAAAAAATATTGATTCACGGACAAGGTTAAGCAAATCTAACAGAGTTCCAAAAACTTGTCAGATTTCGCTTCCTTGCGCAGTTTCTAACCGATTGCGATCAGGGGCGGCGGAAGAGGGGAATTTTCACGCCGCTTCGCGGCGTCACATCGGTGGCTATCGTCATAACGAAGCCATCGCCATCGTCTTCGGTTTGTTGTAGCGGTGAATTGAATGACTAACATGTTTAGCTTCTTATTCTCTACAAGGCCCACCGCCTATGTTTCTGGGTTTTATCAGGCAAACCCGTAAAAATGTCGCTCCGCTTCGCGGCGCTAAATAACAAGTACCTACTATGACATGAAAGTCCACATTAAAAATGCTACAAAGGCTTAAATACTCGCATGAAAAATGGGTAATTTTCTTTCGTCATTTCAGCCGACCCCCCCCCCCCCCCCCACCCCCCACTCAAAAATTATCGGCGACGCCCCTGGGTACAGCTGACAATTGACTTAGTTTTGCTCAGTGTAAGGCAACGTCGGAACAAAACAAACTGCAAGCTGACGCTCTTTGCTTTTTCGATATCCCAAAAGGTCGAAAAGCTAGAAAAAAAATAGAAACCGTGTAGTTGCAAAATAAAGTGGGCCAAATTCGGGAAGAAATTCGAAATTGGGGGTAGGTAAGGTCCGCTAAAAAAAGGTTTGCCCACCCGCTCCCTTTAAACAAAAACGGCCGGCTGGATCCGCTCTTGTACATGTGTCACAGAAAAATGCAGGTAAATTAATCAAAAGGTGAATATTTCACTTTAATACATGCTATTGTTTTTATGTAGTTTGTCCCAGGGAAGCGTCATTTACTTTGTACATCTACATCCAGCTGAACGTTCCTAAAACTATGCATACTAGGATATAACCACGGTAAAACTATTGAATGTGTTACTAATTATTGTTCACAGTCAATGCACACGTGTGCTCACGTACCGTTTCATATTTCAACCCTGTTTTAGCTTTACCCGAGCGCGCCCGCTCGGTCATCGCCCAAAAAGGTGTTTTACTGGTATAATATTGTGGCCTACATCCAAAGAGATATCATTTAGTGCCTTTGGGGGGGGGGGCGCTAAATGAGAGCTTATTTACAATTTTGATGACTTTTGGGTCATTGACATGACCTCAGAGGTCACCTAATGACCCAATACCTTAAAATCGGGTATCAGCGGTTTTCTCTCGTCACAAGCAACACGCTCGTCTTTGAATCGAAGCTCTAGCTTAATTAGAGGCGAAACGCTAAGGGGGGTCGTAGCAGCCCCCCTCCCCCTCCCCCCCTAACCGAACACGTAGTGATTTTGCCCTACCCGGGCGAGGGTTAACCAGTGAGTTAAAACGAACTTTCGGCGTAAAAGTGTTAGGTTTTCTTCAAAATCGGAAAATGTATCAATTTTCTATCGATTCCAGTCGGTTTAGGGATTTTAAGTTTAGGGACCTATGCCCGCTGGATCTGGCTGGGCTTACAAATTTAGAACTTACAATAACTTCTAACATTTGATCAGTGTCCAAGCTAATGACACTGGACCCTTCCTTGTAAGGCGCTTCAACTGAATTTGACCTCTTAGTCGCCGCTCCTCCTACTGTCCTACTGACCTCAGTCGCCGCTCCTCCCACTGACCTTGACCTCAGAGTCGCCACTCCTGCCACTGACCTTGACCTCAGAGTCGCGACTCCTGCCACTGACCTTGACCTCAGAGTCGCCACTCCTGCCACTGACCTTGACTTTGGAGTCATCGCTCCTCCCACTGACTTTGACCTCGGAGTCATCGCTCCCGCTAATGTAAGTATAAGTCGCGTATACGTCGCTTCTCCTGCCACTGGCCTTGATTCCTATGTCACTGACCTTGACCTCTGAGTCACCACCAATGCACTCACCTTGACCTCTGACTTTCACTGACCTTGACCTCGAAGTCGCCGCTGCTCTTATTGATTTTGACCTCGGAGTGGCCGTTGCTGCTACTGACCTTGACCTCGGAGTCGCAGCTGCGGTCGCAGTCGATCCTCTCGCGGCTACCGGGGCCGGAGGAGGAGGAGGTCGGATTCTGGCTGCGTTTCCGTGTGAGCCTCAGGGACAGCTGGCGGCGGTTGGGGCGCGGTGGAGGCAGCGGGATGCCGCCCAGAGACAGGTACTGGCGGAATATCTCGGCGATGTTGGTGTTGCTCATCGCTGAACACTCGAGGAAGCGGCCCCTGGTGAGCGGCGAGCCATCAGAGAGGAGGCAGCGCCACTGCACAGGTCAACATTTCGTGATCGAGCGGCAATCAGAAGATTCACTGAGCCAGCCTAGACAATGACGTGACGTAGACTAGACTACGACGTAGCCGTACAGTGCAGGTGCACCAGCAATGAAATAATGGCGTCTGAGACAAATTTAACTTCTTTGTTGTTCTGCTAACCGTATTTACGTTCCATGGAATATTCAAACAGGAAGGATTTCATTCTTTCCAGTCTCTCCTGTACATTTTTGTGTTGCCCTAACTTGGCAAACATAAGAGTCCGCACGATAGATGTGTTCTGTGAATTGTTGATATGATGAACTTGGGATTAGATAGAGTAGGATGCAAATATGCGGAATTGCTGTGTCTGTTGGCCTTTTTGTTCCTGTTTACGTGAAACCGATAAACAAAGAAAATATATACGAGTGCATGTACCTACTGACAATGTCTTCCTTTCGAATGTTTGTTTGCCATCAGACGAGGGCCCTCTCAGGCTAGACGAGGGCCCTCTCAGGATAGACGAGGGCCCTCTCAGGTCAGACGAGGACCCTCTCAGGCTAGACGAGGGCCCTCTCGGGTCAGACGAGGGCCCTCTCGGGTCAGACGAGGGCCCTCTCGGGCTAGACGAGGGGTCTCTCGGGTCAGACGAGGGTCCTCTCGGGTCAGACGAGGGCGCTCTCGGGCTAGACGAGGGCCCTCTCGGGTCAGACGGGGGAGCTCTCGGGCTAGACGAGGGCCCTCTCGGGTCAGACGAGGGCCCTCTCGGGTCAGACGAGGGCCCTCTCGGGTCAGACGAGGACCCTCTCGGGGGGGTCAGACGAGGGCCCTCTCAGGTCAGACGAGGGCCCTCTCGGGTCGGACGAGGGCCCTCTCAGGTCAGACGAGGGCCCTCTCAGGTCAGACGAGAGTTTTCTGGGATCAAACGAGGACCCTCTCACAAAGGTTTAGGACCCTCTCAGAAAGGCTAAGTGCCTTCGCATGCCAGACAGGGTCCGTCTTAGGCAGTTCGAAGGCCCACTTCGGCTGGTCGGGGCCTTCTGACAGTTTTGGTGGTCTTATCAGGTCTGTCGAGGGTCAATAGACCTCTCAGCAAAACTTGTTATGAAAATAAGCGTATTTGTACCTTCAAAGTGTATATATATATATATATATATATATATATATTAGCAGGTTGCTGCCCTGTCTCGAAGGGAGAGTGGCGTCCGTGCGCAGGTTGCGTACGTACCTGTTGCGCTCCATTTCTGAGTAGAACCAGCTGGCGGCGCAGCGGCTGCTGACCTGGCGATCCAGCGCGGCCACGTCACTCTTGTTACCGGCCAGCAGCGTGGGTAGATCGTGATAGGTGTCCCCCCGAAGACGGCGCACCTCGGCGAAACAGTCGACCGCCTGCAGGAACGAGGTATAACTGTCCACGCTGAACACCAGCAGAATGGCCTGCGCGTGCAGGATCGACACCCTGCCGGCAGAGAGGACGAGCTGTCGGCGGGGGGCGGGTGGCTCAGTTGGTAGAGCGTTGGACTCGGAATCCAAGGGTTCCGGGTTCGAGTCTGGCTACGGGCGCAGGTCATTCGGTTCCCCACTTGGGATGGGGTGGTTCCCTCCCCACCCAGGCGGCATATAGCTATAGGCTGGACTACTGTGTGGACGGGAATCCCTCCCCTCCCCCCCCCCCCCCGAAAAAAAAGAGCTGTCGGCGCGACTCCGGCCAGCTGGTGGTGGCACTTCATGCCAGAGGCGGTGACACCCTGCCGAGAGAGGCAGAGAGAGACAGAGACAGACAGAGACAGAGACAGACAGAGACAGAGGCAGAGACAGAGAGAGACAGAGACAGACCGATAGCGAGGAAGAGTGAGAAGGACGGAGAGAAATAGAAAGGGAGAAAGAAAGAGAACAGGGTCGGTCGCAGCCCTGGCTTTGGGTGGGGGAAGGCAACTTGGCAAGGGGACCCTCCATTGGTCTGAAAGGGCCCTCGATCGGTGCGAGGGGCCTTCCGCTGATTTGAAGGAGTATTTGTACACCTGAAGCTTGGTTTTAAACTTTGTAGGGCTTTTACACCCTATGGCTTATGTCAGTCTGAAAGCGGCTTTCAGACGATCTGAGAGGGTATACTATTTTCAAGCAGTGGGCATTCCAAGACAGATCGATAGGGCCAAAACACAAAAAACACAAAACACATTTCAGGTTTCGACGAAAATTCGTTTTCATTGGTATCTGAGGCAGTGAATCATGTTGTGGCAAGTTTCAGCTCCCTTGATGGAAGAGTTACTGAATTTTTGCCTCCGGCATTTACGTGAGGTCACGGTGCAAGGCTTTCTTCTAAGCCAATAACACTGCCACAGATTAACCTTCGCCCTGGTGTGGGTCATTTGGACTCTCCCTGAGTTTTTTGCTAGGGAATAGTGGGAAAACGGCGGCGTACAGCGCCGCCAAAATTGGCATAGGTCTTCGGGCATCAATTACCAACATTGTGTATTTTTACCCCGGGTCATCTCAGGTCAGGTCACCAGGTCACGTCAAATTATCTTACCTCTAAAAATGGTTGCGGTCGTGACAAAGCCACGGGGTTGATCCAACTATTTGAAACCAGCAGTTAAGCAGAGCATAGGTCTCGACAATTCGTTTATCTTGGATTTTGCATATCGGTGACCTAAGGTCAGGTCAATTTCGTAACCTCCCCATTGCAAGTCATTGGGAAAATATACGAATGCTTCCTATTCAGGGAATATATACTCCCAACCGCTGATAGTCTGATACTCCCAACCGCTGATACTCTGATACTCCCAACCGCTGATACTCTGATACTCCCAACCGCTGATACTCTGATACTCCCAACCGCTGATACTCTGATACTCCCAACCGGTGATACTCTTTCTCAAAAGTGGAGGATGTCATCCATGTCCATGTATGGATATTGGATATATCGAACTAGCCAATGAGTTCATATTTTCCCCGCTGTAAACAGTCACCTAGGGCGCCTATTAATACAAAACAAATGTATTTTTTCTCGCCATTTTGGTCATCCAAAAATAATAAAAAATGACATGGAAATTGGGCGCTGGTGAAATTTTTACCTTATTAGGACGGGAACTCAACCTTCGTGTGGGAAATGTATTTACGAGTCTTTGCTTATTTCGTCTTGGTGTACCTGTCGGTATTTTTGATACTACATTTTCCTCATTTCTCTTCCCCCTTTCTCTGCGCTTCTCCGGCCTCCCTCCGCTCACCTCCTCATGGCCGGGAAGCTGCTCCGGTCTGCCTCCGCTCACCTCCTCATGGCCGGGAAGCTGCTCCGGTCTGACTCCGCTCACCTCCTCATGGCCGGGAAGCTGCTCCGGTCTGCCTCCGCTCACCTCCTCATGGCCGGGAAGCTGCTCCGGTCTGCCTCCGCTCACCTCCTCATGGCCGGGAAGCTGCTCCGGCCTCCCTCCGCTCACCTCCTCATGGCCGGGAAGTTGCTCCGGCCTCCCTCCGCTCACCTCCTCATGGCCGGGAAGCTGCTCCGGTCTGCCTCCGCTCACCTCCTCATGGCCGGGAAGCTGCTCCGGTCTGACTCCGCTCACCTCCTCATGGCCGGGAAGCTGCTCCGGTCTGCCTCCGCTCACCTCCTCATGGCCGGGAAGCTTCTCCGGCCTCCCTCCGCTCACCTCCTCATGGCCGGGAAGCTGCTCCGGTCTGCCTCCGCTCACCTCCTCCTCTCGCTCCGCTGCTCCGGTCTGCCTCCGCTCACCTCCTCATGGCCGGGAAGCTGCTCCGGTCTGCCTCCGCTCACCTCCTCATGGCCGGGAAGCTGCTCCGGTCTGCCTCCGCTCACCTCCTCCTCTCGCTCCGCTGCTCCGGTCTGCCTCCGCTCACCTCCTCATGGTCGGGAAGCTGCTCCGGCCTCCCTCCGCTCACCTTCTCATGGCCGGGAAGCTGCTCCGGTCTGCCTCCGCTCACCTCCTCCTCTCGCTCCGCTGCTCCGGTCTGCCTCCGCTCACCTCCTCATGGCCGGGAAGCTGCTCCGGTCTGCCTCCGCTCACCTCCTCATGGCCGGGAATCTGCTCCGGCCTCCCTCCGCTCACCTCCTCATGGCCGGGAAGCTGCTCCGGTCTGCCTCCGCTCACCTCCTCATGGCCGGGAAGCTGTTGTCCCCGCACGTGTCCAGTATATCGACTCTCAGCCGGGAAGCTTCCCTCCGCTCACCTCCTCATGGCCGGGAAGCCTCCCTCCGCTCACCTCCTCATGGCCGGGAAGCTGTTGTCCCCACACGTGTCCAGTATATTGACTCTCAGCCGGGAAGCTTCCCTCCGCTCACCTCCTCATGGCCGGGAAGCTGTTGTCCCCGCACGTGTCCAGTATATCGACTCTCAGCCGGGAAGCTTCCCTCCGCTCACCTCCTCATGGCCGGGAAGCCTCCCTCCGCTCACCTCCTCATGGCCGGGAAGCTGTTGTCCCCGCACGTGTCCAGTATATCGACTCTCAGCCGGGAAGCTTCCCTCCGCTCACCTCCTCATGGCCGGGAAGCCTCCCTCCGCTCACCTCTTCATGGCCGGGAAGCTTCCCTCCGCTCACCTCCTCATGGCCGGGAAGCTGTTGTCCCCGCACGTGTCCAGTATATCGACTCTCAGCCGGGTGCCGCCCATCTGATACGTCCGGGAGTACTGATCCTCGAGGGTGGGCCGGTACCGCTCGTGGAACTCTGAGTACAGAAAGCGCCGGCAGATGGCAGTCTTGCCAACCCGCGGGCCGCCCAGCACCAGCAGCCGCACGTGGTGACCCGTGTCGGCCGAGTCGGCCACCGAGCCGCAGATCAGGTCGCCCAGACACGTGATGCTGTCCTCCCGGCCCGACATCTGCAGACACACAGACAGAGACAGTCAGGTTGTCAGAACTCAGACGTACAGTAGCGATGGATAAATGCCGCTTGGGTGATGTTTTCGATGTGTGATCTGAACATGTTCCGTGAAGCCATTGTATTGCGGAAATTGTAATATTATTTTGTAGTGATAAATTAGCCCGATCTGCCGACCTACAGCCTGTATGGTATACGTTATTGTATAACGATGTGGGGCAACTGTATCGCAGCACAGAGGCTGCGCGTCCAAAAGGCGATTCACTTCGGTGTCCGCATCGTGGCCGGACTCGGCCGGCGCGACCATGTCACTCCGTCACTATGGGAGCTGGGGTGACCTAGTGTTGAGGAAATGATCACCAAACGCGACATTGCCACAATGCGCCACCTCATCCATAGGCGGTGGAACGGGGGGGGGGGCACCGTGCCCCCCCCCATGAATTTGCAAGGGGGCACGCATATCAAAGTGCTCCCCCCTCCCCCACCCCTTACATTTGGTATGGCTAAGATAATTATGATAGTATTGACATAAAACTTACAGTACTTTATGCTACATCAATTCTACGTCTTCCAAAAAAATCAAATGAAATTGATGCAGTACTGTGAGATATAATGACGATTTAATGACGTCATGTCATGCAATTTGTTGGTGGAAAAACGATACATGTTTGAAAAACGTAAACAATCGAGGTTTGATGAGAATTGCAAATACAAAAGTCAGAAGAAAGGAAATTACATTTATTTTCGTTCAAATGGCTATCTCAGATTTGTGATTTTTTTGGTTTTTGACCCCAAAAAAATCAACAAACTTTTTTCGGGAACACTTCCACAAAATCAAAATATTGAAGATATTATAAAAAACGGAATATACATTAGAGAAGCAAATATGGAAGATATCCAAACTAAATTTAAAAACAATTTTATTTTATTTTTGACTGACGTATCCCGCGTCGTGCCGGGGGGGGGGGGGCGGGGGCGTTTAGACGCCCCCCCCCCCTTTAAGGTTTCTCAAGGATAGCGGAAAACGGCGACGCTGCGCACCACCGTTTTTTGCACATGTGTTCGGGCATCAATTACCCACATTGTGTGAAATTATTGGCCGCGAGTCATTTCAGGTCAGGTCACTAGGCCAGGTCACGTGACCCCACCTCCAAAACAAATTACGGTCGTACCACAGCTACAGTAGCTACAGTTTTTGACTGTTCAGTTTCAAACTTACAGAATTGCATAAGGGTTATAGCCTTAATTACCTACCTACAATTAGTTCATCTCGGATTTTTTTTTATATCGGTGACCTAGGGTCGGGTCAATTTCGTGACCTCCCCATTGTAAGTCAATGGGGAAATATTCAAATGCTTCCTATTCCGAGGATATGCACAGTGGTGGATCCAGGGGGGTCACGGGGGTTCGTGACCCCCCCCCCCCCCCCCCCCTCCCCTTGGGCCGTGAATGGGCACCATTGCGCAGGGGCACCAGAGGCACTACCGCGTCGGGGCACCAGGGGCACCACCCAAAATAAAGCAAAAAAAATAAACAACGAAAAATCCACCCCATTCTTTTTTTAAATATGAAAAAACTCGAGCCGCTACGCGGCGCAAATAATTAAGTTTTTTTTTTGCAGTGCAAAAGGGTCCAATATAGACTGTACTTACTGGCGGCCGTGAGGGGAAGACATGGGGGCCAGGGCCTTATCTTTGGCCTTAAATGGGGGGCAGCATGTCTTTTGACCCCACCTTATGCTCCATACATATTTCCTCGTTTTGACTCTGCATCATGGTTCCAATAGCAAAAAATAGTTATCCAGCCTGCTCAAAACCTCAAATTTTGGCGTCGCTTCGCGGTGCAATAATAGTTGTATGGGTGTCCACTTTGCGTAAATACCATTGGTAGTTAAGTTTAAGTGCATCTTTTGTGACAAATTTTCTTCAAGCCCCTCCCTTCGCAAAATCTTGCCTATTTTTGTTTAGTTCCAGAACATGTTTGAAGTCCGCACGAGACACAAAGCAATATGATGCACTGCTATCGCTTGCATAATATTTACTTCTCATAAAAACGGCTACCACCTTCATGACATGTGCTATTCTACCCCTTGGTCACGAACCTGGACGACCCTCTTGGTCAATTATTCATCAGCAGTCTGGGGCCGCCCTTGACTGTACAAATCAGACTGGTTATTGATTCGACTCTGATTGAATCGATTGGAATCGTTCAATCAAAATTCCTTGAATCAAAGAAGAATCGATTCACCACCGTTTTTTTTATTAATGAATCATGATTGAATCAAAACCTGCATAGAAACAAGGCTGATTGAATAAAAAAGACTGTGCAATGCTATTTAAATGGTGAGACAAACGTGATTTGATCAAAAATGTTTGGATTCTTTGAATCGGGAAGAAAAATTTCTCAAAATGGTTATCCATGAATCAAACGGTGACTGAATCATTGATATTCCCAAATGAATCGTGATTGAATCATTTCAAAAAGGTGAATCAATAACCAGTCTGGTACAAATTATATATTTTAGCACCATTCACGGCACTTCAAATGATAGAAAGGGTACGACTGATATTGCAAATACCTATAGCCAACGTTTCATCAATATATTTTGTTTTGCTAATGCTGAAACAGGGGCACCCTCAAAATATATTGGACCAAATCCGTTGAGTTTTCAGATTTGGGTATAGGTAGGGGCACCACTGCATTGATGACCCCCTTGGATATTGTATGGATCCACCCCTGGATATGCGGGACACTAGTCCAATTCCGTCTGGATTATGTTATCATTGGCCATTATTGATGATGGCGGGCGCCGAGGGCGCCCCCTCAAAAAGTGGATCTGTTCTAGGTTTTGAGAGGGCGCCGGAGGCGCTCCTTCAAAAAAAAAAAAAAAAAAAAAAACAAGGAAAAACTCAAAAAGCCACCAAAAATGCCACCAAAAATGCTGCCGGCACCTCTGCACACTGGACGACCGGTGGTGACCACCGAGGCCTACTACCGGGTGAACGCCTTCAATCCGGCTCTGGAGTATGTTCTCCAGGACATCGCCCTGTGCTTCGGCAAGCCCACCAAGCGGGCGGTTAGAATCAGACCTCAGCAGGATCCTGCCGAAACGCGTCGCCGCCAGCGTCGCCGAGTGGCGCCACATCCAGCCCGCGTGCAAGCGGTGCCGGGGGCTGCTGAGCCTGACCACCATGACCAGTGACCGAGCCAGTGTCTCCCGGAACCAAAAAGCCAGTCCAGTGGCGGCACATATGAGTTCTGATATTCGCGGCATATTAAGAATAAATAGAATTGCAGTCTATTGTGATCATCGATCGACGCAAAATTTGACTACGATAGTGCAACCCTGAGTTCCCCACTAACATGCCAAATTTCGCGGTTTTGACTGCGGGGTGCGCAGAGTGGACATGGACGAATCGGATGGCATCCGAACTGGCAGACGGACAGGTGGCTGCCACTTCTTATAATTAGTATGAAATAGCTTTATACGTAACACGAATAACTAGGGCATGTATCCAAAGCAGCGATGAGCGAATCGCCTGGCAGTGCCTATCGAATATTTGAATCGTTTGAACAAACTGCCATGAAGATTTCCGAAGAAGTTGTTGCTTTTCAGCTATCACCTGATACAGTTTTTAATATAAAAAAATAAAGCTGGTAGATACAACTAAAAATTGAGTTCCTAGGTAAAAATGCTAAGGTAAAAACTCATCTTCCTTCACATTGTCGCGAACCGTACTGATGGTTCATTCAGCACTTCGTCCCCCCCCCCCCGCACTCAAAATTCCGTGGCGACGACCCGGTCATTTATAACTAAAGTTAACGACGTCAATCGCCTGTCTACAAACATTCCTAGTATTCCCAACCTCACGTGCCTGCCACCATCGCTGCCAACGACCAACCCATCTCGTCAACCGAGCTCAAATTCATCCTTCTTTGTTGAGTGAGCTGTAGAAGTGTATGTTTGAATGGAAAGCAAGTCACCGCTTATAGTCAAGGAGAGATAGCAATCACTAGCGGCCCTGACAAAACAACTTAAGCGACTTAGCGACAGCTTTGCTGCCCAGACTCGACTGGATACTGACAGATATGAAGTACCTAACATTACCCCTTCCCCTGTACCCCCACCCCCTGCCCAGACTCGACTGGCTACTGACAGATCTGAAGTACCTAACATTACCCCCTTCCCCTGTACTCCCACCCCCTGCCCAGACTCGACTGGATACTGACAGATATGAAGTAGCTAACATTACCCTCTTCCCCTGTACCCCCACCCCCTGCCCAGACTCGACTGGATACTGACAGATCTGAAGTACCTAACATTACCCCTTCCCTGTACCCCCACCCCCTGCCCAGACTCGACTGGATACTGACAGATCTGAAGTACCTAACATTACCCCTTCCCCTGTACCCCCACCCCATGCCCAGACTCGACTGGATACTGACAGATCTGAAGCACCTAACATTACCCCCTTCCCCTGTACCCCCACCCCCTGCCCAGACTCGACTGGATACACAGCTCACTAGCACTAACATTACCCCCTTCCCCTGTACCCCCACACCCTGCCAAGACTCAACTGGATACACAGGTCAAGCACCTCACATTGGGGTGGGGGTACAGGGGATGGGGGTACCCTTCCCATGTACCCCCTCCCCCTGCTCGACTTCCTTCGCTATCAGAGGTCCAAGTAAACGAGCACTCAGCACATGGTTCCAATTTGAAATTCTTTAGACGCAAACAAATCGTTTGTCCTGGATAATCTCAGAGAAAGTACTACATAATGTGTGTTTTGTTCATTGCTAACTCACCATCCAAACTATTTCACAAATCTCTTCAATTATCGAAATGTGTTCTGCAATGAAATATAAAAGGAGCATGTGCGACTCCAATAGTATAAGTTTGATCCAACCCATAGGCGTACCCAAGGGGGAGGGCAAAGGGGGCAATTACCCCACGTGAAGATCCGTACGTGTTGGTCGATTTTTTTTAAGGATTTTTTTTTTTAAATATGCCCCTCTAAAAATATAGTGGGCCAAATCCGGTGTTTTTTTTTTGGTGGAGGTACCTTATGCCCCCCTGATAAAAAATGCCCCCTCCTGGAGTGAATCCTGGGTACGCCACTGATCCAACCATGTTTGATAATTTTGATCCAATCCAACTAACCACACCTTTTCTCATCCCAATATGACGCTTATTCATGTATTTGAGAAATAGCGAATCCTGTGCTACCGAGCGCAACCAAAAGAGGTAGAAAACATTCCAAATGTGCGGCCCGACAGCGATCACCATCATCTCACACCACATATATCAGACTACTGTCATCAATCATCATCTCACACCACATATCTCAGACTACTGTCATCATCTCACACCACATATCTCATCACTACTGTCATCATCTCACACCACAGATCTCATCACTACTGTCATCATCTCACACCACAGATCTCATCACTACTGGCATCATCTCACACCACATATCTCATCACTACTGTCATCATCTCACACCACATATCTCATCACTACTGTCATCATCTCACACCACAGATCTCAGACTACTGTCATCATCTCACACCACAGATCTCATCACTACTGTCATCATCTCACACCACATATCTCATCACTACTGTCATCATCTCACACCACAGATCTCATCACTACTGTCATCATCTCACACCACAGATCTCATCACTACTGTCATCATCATGTCACACCACATATCTCATCACTACTGTCATCATCTCACACCACATATCTCATCACTACTGTCATCATCTCACACCACATATCTCATCACTACTGTCATCATCATGTCACACCACATATCTCATCACTACTGTCATCATCTCACACCACATATCTCATCACTACTGTCATCATCTCACACCACAGATCTCATCACTACTGTCATCATCTCACACCACATATCTCATCACTACTGTCATCATCTCACACCACATATCTCATCACCACTGTCATCATATCACACCACAGATCCCATCACTACTGTCATCATCTCACACCACAGATCTCAAACTACTGTCATCATTTCACACCACAGATCTCATCACTACTCTCATCATCTCACACCACAGATCTCATCACTACTGTCATCATCTCACACCACAGATCTCATCACTACTGTCATCATCTCACACCACATATCTCATCACTACTGTCATCATCTCACACCACAGATCTCAGACTACTGTCATCATCTCACACCACATATCTCACCACTACTGTCATCATCTCACACCACAGATCTCAGACTACTGTCATCATCTCACACCACATATCTCATCACTACTGTCATCATCTCACACCACAGATCTCAGACTACTGTCATCATCTCACACCACATATCTCAGACTACTGTCATCATTTCACACCACAGATCTCATCGCTACTGTCATCTCACACCACAGGTCTCATCACTACTGTCATCATCTCACACCACATATCTCATCACTACTGTCATCATCTCACACCACATATCTCATCACTACTGTCATTATCTCACACCACATATCTCAGACTACTGTCATCATCTCACACCACATATCTCATCACTACTGTCATCATCTCACACCACAGATCTCATCACTACTGTCATCATCTCACACCACATATCTCATCACTACTGTCATCATATCACACCACAGATCCCATCACTACTGTCATCATCTCACACCACAGATCTCATCGCTACTGTCATCATCTCACACCACAGATCTCATCACTACTGCCATCATCTCACACCACATATCTCAGACTACTGGCATCACTACACACTACAGATCTCATCACTACTGTCATCATCTCACACCACAGATCTCATCACTACTGTCATCATCTCACACCACATATCTCATCACTACTGTCATCACTACACAGTACAGATCTCATCACTACTGTCATCATCTCACACCACAGATCTCATCACTACTGGCATCACTACACTCCAAAGATCTCATCACTAAAGTGATGCTCATACTCATCCATACCCTCCTCTTCCC
The DNA here is from genome assembly GCA_036785665.1 of Chirona hameri. Taxonomy (NCBI): domain Eukaryota; kingdom Metazoa; phylum Arthropoda; class Thecostraca; order Balanomorpha; family Balanidae; genus Chirona; species Chirona hameri. The sequence continues at coordinate 46,729 of JAXIVJ010006132.1, forward strand.
TCAGACATAACGGACACAAGACAGAACGCTGCACTGGATAGGGCTAATAAAAACCTCCATCCTGGCAACGGCGTCGGCGACCAGCCGTTGACCGAGGATTCCAAAAGTGGCGACCGGAGCCACACGAGAAAAGATCAGATCAAAATGTATTTGAACTCAATTATAGTCCCACCAGTCGAACTCGAACAATGTTGATAAAGTGACAGCTCTAGTACCTATGCCACTGTATGTGATACGTTTTTGTATTTAACTGCATGATTTTTCCAGTGCAAAACGGGTTTCCCCTTCTACTACGGACGAACGGTCCAATGCTCACAAAAACAACTGTCTACTACGAACCCTTTTCTACTACGGGCGGCGGTTGGCATAGGACGGCGCTTTTCTGGCGACCACAGTATTAAACCAATGGCATACCAGGGGCCGAAAACGCCAACGGACGGCGACTGGTGGTCGCTGTGGTTGTCACCCGAACGTAGTAGCAGTTGTATATTTTGAACTACATATGGCAGCTGGCAGGCAGCTGCCATATGGCGTCTGCGCCAGCTCGGTTGGCGGTTGGCTCCATTCTTTGTGATGTGTGAGGTCGACGGTTTTGAAAGCTGGTGTCGTTTTTTAACTTGATTTGGTTGTATAAGTTATTCCCGGAGAGCTAATTCGCTTCTGGAGGACGGTGGACCAGCTGGATAGCACAGAAATGTAAGTCAACAGCCGCCCCTAGCGTCGCTCCTCAGTTTTCTAGTGTTTTGCGCGATTTTAAGTTTTGGTGTTGGTGAAGTGTTTTCGGACCGACCGAAGTGATTTTCGTGCCTCTTTCTTTCGTGTTTAATTTTGTTTTTCCTCTTTTAGTATTTTCAATAATTGGTCATGGGTCTCGCCCGTCGAAACTCCTTTCTACCGTTTCTGGAAAAGGCTACCATCGCCCTCTCCACCAATCGCAAGGCTGAGCACTCCCCTACCGTCTCAAGTCTACCGTCGGCGTCGGCAGCAGCCCGCGCGCCGGACGGGCGAACTCTGTCCACATGGCCGACCCTCCTGCCGCCATCAATCACTCGCCACCCGGCGCCCACCCGGGCAGTGGCGACGTAAGGCGGCACCGCAGGGGGAGAAGAGCCGGCCATCGCGTCCAGGCACGTCGTCGTCACGCTATCGATGAGGAACATCAACGACGCCTGAACCAAGGCCGCGCTCTGATCCCCCTCACAGGCCCTGGATCCGCCTCTGGAACAGGGATCATGATCTCCAGTTTCCGGATCACGCCCATGGGGCGAGAACCGGCGGCTGAGGGGAGGTCAGAGGGGGACCTATGGAGGTCAGAGGTGGGCCCCTGAAGGTCAGGGGGGGGTCCTTTGGAGGTCAGAAAGGCCCCTGAAGGAGGCCAGAGGGTCTTATGGAAGGCAAAGGCCCCTTCTCAAATGCAGGCCCCCTCTCAAATGGATGCCCCTAAATTTTGTACTTGCTCCCCTAACAAAAATCCGTGGCGCCGCCCCTGATGGGTGGTGGGTGATCTTGGGCCACATAGAGCTGCAGACCACTGCACACAATGTTGAACAAATACAGGTGAAGCAACCACAATGTGTTTTGGATGGCAAAATGTGGATGAATGTAATCTTGAAAGCGCGAAGCGCGAAAGAATGTAATCTTGAAAGCCGAGCGAGTTGTTGAAAAAGAGAGTTCGGATTTAAATAGAATGCCTAAGACAATATCTAATAAAGCGCTGCCACGAAATTCTACCGCCTACACGGCGACTAGCTCACGTGGGACAAAATTGGACGGCGACCAACCAATGTTTTGATTACCCCTGGCACTGGACTCGCGTCTCACAGGCGGTCACACTACGGCAGTGTGACACACTGACACACAGGTCACACTGTCCACAGGTCTCTCTCAATAGCTCTCATCGTCTGTGTCAGGCCTTACACTCCCGTCGCTATCCGGCAATGTGTTTTCTCTCTCTCTCTCTCTCTCTCTCTCTCTCTCTCTCTCTCTCTCTCTTCTCTCTCTCTCTCTCTCTTCTCTCTCTCTCTCTCTCTCTCTCTCTCTCTCTCTCTCTCTCTCTCTCTCTCTCTCTCTCTCTCTTAAATCATTGCGTGGCACTTGATCAGCCTCGACTTCGCAGCGATTTGAGGCACCATTGCTAACAACAGTAAATTCATAACGCACAGCGACGCAAAATACACACCGCGCAAGACTGTGAGACTGTGCAGTGTGCGTTGGTCATCCCATCAACTCTACACTCACACATTCAGCTTATGACCAGCTCAACACGCAATGCGGACGCAAACAAGACGTTGATCACTACTTACTCTGGTTTCCGTATGAATAAACCACAATTGAGCTCTGGTGGAGCGCGGACGAGCATTCGGAAGTTCGATAACTCCTCTTCTGAATTCAAGCTCGACCAACTCACACCGATTAATCGAATACTCATAATATAGGTGCATACAAGCCGCGATCTGCTGACCCGACACATCACATTCTGACCTGACACCTGACACCTGCCGACCTGACACCTGCTGACCTGACACCTGACACCTACCGACCTGACACCTGCTGACACCTGCTGACCTGACACCTGCTGACCTGACAACCTGCTGACCTGACACCTGACACCTGGCACCTGCTGACACCTGTCGACCTGACACCTGCCGACCTGACACCTGCTGACCTGACACCTGACACCTTCTGACACCTGCTGACCTGACACCTGCTGACCTGACACCTGCCGAACTGACACCTGCTGACCTGACACCTGGCACCTGGCACCCTGCTGACACCTGTCGACCTGACACCTGTCGACCTGACAACCTGCCGAACTGACACCTGCTGACCTGACACCTGCCGAACTGACACCTGCTGACCTGACACCTGACACCTACCGACCTGACACCTGCTGACACCTGCTGACCTGACACCTGCTGACCTGACACCTGCCGAACTGACACCTGCTGACCTGACACCTGGCACCTGACACCTGCTGACACCTGTCGACCTGACACCTGCCGACCTGACACCTGCTGACCTGACACCTGCCCGAACTGACACCTGCTGACCTGACATCTGACACCTGCCGACATGACACCTGCTGACACCTGCCGACCGGACACCTGAAACCTGCCGACCTGACACCTGCTGACCTGACACCTGACACCTGCCGACATGACACCTGCTGACACCTGCCGACCGGACACCTGAAACCTGCCGACCTGACACCTGCCGACCTCACACCTGCTGACCTGACACATGGACCTGCCGACCTAACACCTGATGACACC
>JAXIVJ010006132.1:55000-65000 GCA_036785665.1 Chirona hameri
ATATGCATACTCTCTGAGTCAGAGTCCTGACGTCAAGCGAATGTAAAAAATGGTTCAGCCAATCAAATTCGAAAGTAGTCGCGTAAGGATATACTCGCATTGGAGATGTGCCAACCGGTGGCCGGCGGTTCGCTTGCTAGGACTAGCTGCAAGCTGATTGGCTGATGGTATAGCCTCTGCCCGGGCTAGAACCAGTGCAACATTCTTTCGCCAGCACCGCATTCCTTCGCCAAAAAAATAAATATATATTCGGCTGGAGAGTCTTTTCAGTCAATAAAACTTGCAGATAGGGTTTCCCAACACTACAAAACTGCTATCTCAGTTTAAAACTAATGTTGAAGGTGAACTATTGCGAACGAGAGGCATAAAATGGCAATAATAGATGAGGTTGCATCTCAGAAACAAATGATGAAAATTGGCGTCCCACAGAGTTCAATTTTAGGTCCTCTTTTATTTATTCTCTATATTAATGACATCAGCAATACAACAGAAATAGGCACCTTCTACTTATTTGCTGATGACATACGGCAATTTATATTCAAGCTAGAAATGTTGAAGAGCTGCAAATAAAGATTAATGAATTAATTCCAAAAATAACGAGTTGTTCCATGTAAATATATTATAACTAAATGCATCAAAGACAAATTACCAAATATATTCAAGATCAGTGACGTGAAAAGATCTTGACATAGTTTTAAATGATACACCAATCACGATAAACCCATGCATTAAATACTTAGGAGTCCTTGTAGATGAAAATCGTAAATGGAATAGTCATATATATATAATATATATATATATATATATATATATATATATATATATATATATAGTGTAATATGTGTGATAAGCCGTAATATATAGGAGTTATCGGAATGTCCAAGCTTTATTTATCCTCACAGCAACTTCTATTACAGTACAATGCATTAATTCCGCCACATCTAAATTATTGTGCAGTGATCTGAATTCTGGGGTAGGAATTATGACACTAACATTAAAAAGCCTTCGATAGTGCGGAAACGAGCGATTTGTCCGCCCCTGTAGCTCAGTGGTAGAGCGCTGGGCTTCTGACCTTTCCTGGTAGTGGCAGCCCGAGTTCGAGTCAAAGTCAAAGCCTACATTACCAAAGCCTTGTACTCCTCTCAGACGTTACTAGCATACACTGAAAAACAATGAGAACTTTCACTGGTCTTCCTTCGAGAGCCTCACTGGCGCTCGACCGGCAGGGCCCTCTGAAGGCCGGCAGAGGGCCCTCAACGCTCACTCTACAGATTGGCTGGGACACACTGTAGATTCACAGGGCCCCTAAAGGCTGGAAGGGGGCCGTCTACAGGTCGGCAGGACCCTCTAAATGCCAGTAGAGGCCCTCTAAAAGCCGGCAGGCAGGCAAGGTGATCTACAGATCGGCAGGGCCCGCTAAAGGCCGACAGGGCCCTCTAAAGGCCGGCAGAGGGCCCTCTATAGATTGCCTGGAGCACTCTGCAGAACGACAGGGCCCCTAAAGGCTGGAAGAGGGCCCTCTACAGGTCGACAGGGCCCTCTAAATGCAGGACGAGTCCCTCAGATTGGCAGGGCGATCTACAGATCGGCAGGGCTCTCTAAAGACCGGAAGAAGACCCTCTCCAGATCGGTAGGGACCCTCTACAGATTGGCAGGGTCCTATAAAGGCCGGCATAAGGCCCTCTACAACCGGAAGGGCCATATAAATGCCGACAGGGGGCCCTCTGCAGATCGACAGGCCCTCTACATGCTGAAATTACCCTCTAAAGGCGGGCAGAGGGCCCTCTACAGATCGGCAGGGCCCAGCCGACAGGGGCCCTCTATAGATTGGCTGGGCACTCTGCAGATCGACAGGGCCCCTAAAGGCTGAAAGAAGGCCCTCTACAGGTCGGCAGGGTTCTCTAAATGCCGACAGAGGCCCACTACATATTGGTAGGGCGATATACTGATCGGGAGGGCCCTCTAAAGACCGGCAGAGGGCCCTCTCCAGATCGGCAGGGCCCAATAAAGGCCGACAGAGGCCCCTCTACAACCGGAAGGGGCCATCTAAATGCCGCCGGTGGGCCTTCTGCAGATTGGCAGGCCCTCTACATGCTGGAAGGGCCCTCTAAAGGCGGGCAGAGGGCCCTCTAAAGGTCGGCAGGGCCCTCTAAAGGCCAGCAGAGGGCCCTCTACAGATTGGCTAGGACACTCTTCAGATCCACAGGGCCTGTAAAGGCTGGAAGAGGGCCCTCTACAGGTCAGCTGGGCCCTCTAAATGCCGACAGAGGCCCTCTACAGATTGGAAGGGTAATCTACGGATCGGCAGGGCCCTCTAAAGACCGGCATAGGGTCCTCCCCAGATCGGCAGGGACCCTCTGCAGATTAGCAGGGCCCTATAAAGGCTGGCACAGGGCCCTCTACAACCGGAAGGGGTCATATAAATGCAGACAGGGGCCCTCTGCAGATCGGCAGGCCCTCTACATGCTGGAAGGGCCCTCTAAAGGCGGGCAGAGGGCCCTCTACAGATCGACAGGGCCCTCTAAAGTCCAGTATTGGGCCCTCTACAGATTGGCTGGGACACTCTGCAGATCGACAGGGCCTCTAAAGCCTGGAAGAGGGCCCTCTACAAGTCGGCAGGGCCCTCTAAATGCCGACAGAGGCCCTCTACAGATTGGCAGGACGATCTACGATCGGCAGGGCCCTCTAAAGACCGGCAGAGGGCCCTTTCCAGATCGGCCGGGACCCTCTCCAGATCGGCAGGGCCCTATAAAGGCCGGCAGAGGGCCCTCTACAACCGGAAGGGGCCCTATAAATGCCGACAGGGTCCCTCTGCAGATCGGTAGGGCCCTTTAAAAGCTGGTAAAGGGCTCTATCCACACTAGCTGGGGCCCCTTTTACGTATTTACATATACATGCCTTTAACAGACAAGCAAGTGCTGTTATTTATTCGTGTTATGACTTTTGTTGGTTCGTGGGCGTTCTTTTATGCGACGTAAGGCGTTTTGCGGGGGCCTGACACCATCAAAAACACTGGCGCTTTCGGCCCCAGGGGACCCTCGCTCGGTCGCCAGACAGAGAGGCCCCCTGTCCTCCAGGGGGGCATGGTCCCCTTCCCCCCCCCCCCCCCTACGCCCTTGGGGGTAACTACCAAGACACTTTGCACTTTGCATTGGCTTTTTGGAGCGGGATTCGACTGCCATGGTGATGTCACGGCTACCAAACAACTTGCGCCCCCGGACTCTACCTCTCTTATACGGCCTTGACCTTTAATAGGGCCTTGATCGCAAGTGGCAGACGTGTTTGGTGATCTGGCTTTTCTCTCCTGCGGTTTCCGTGTTATTTAATAATCTTGAAAGATTATTTTGTCGTATTGTTCCAATTTTAAGAAGACCCAAATATGTCTGACATGAGGGAGAGGAAGTCGACTACGGGAGATGACGATGTGTGTGTCGTTTGTTTTAAAGAGATCACCATTCGATGCATTATGGACTGTGAACATACCATATGCTTTGAATGTTCAACAAGGCTTCGTTTCTTGTGTGAAAAGTTGGAATGTCCAATCTGTCGCCAGGAGACTACCATTGTAAGTATATTTTCAAGTATTTAGGCAACTACATTATCTTAATCTATGATGCTGTGAGCTCACCGCCAGACCGCAAAGTTTGGCATGGGAGTTGATGAGGCGCACCATCCAACAGCGAAAATCTGCACCATGCAGACCAGAAATCTGCACCAGTTTACAGTTCTACACCAGAGTACCATCACCTCGCACCTCAAAACGTACATGATATCAGTAGGGCAAACTGAGGGGACCAGACCAAAAAATAGATCAGTCAATATATATATATATATATATTGTTTATGTCCATATTAGGGCTGAGGGCATGCTTGCAGACCCAACTAAAAATGACAATATCATAGTTACCATGTGATGAATTCAGGTTAGAACCACAAGCGCCAAGGAAAGACATTAAACTGCTCTCAGAACATGAAAAGTAAAGTATTACATGTTTCTTTTGGCTCTCATTCATTCAGATACTGCGATCTAAATATTGATTTTGTGCAGGGTCAAATTCTGGCAGCGATCCAATTTTAGATTGTGCAAACAGCTGGCTGATCAAAATTTAGATTGCCAACCAGGTGGCTAATCCAAATTTAGATTGTACAAGCAGCTGGCCAATCCAAATGGATTATATTTACTTCCAAACAAGCCAAAGTAAGATTGTGCAGGCTCCAAGGACAAAATAAATTATAGTTATTCATGCGCTTCTTCTTGGAATAAAAATATTGTGGTTATGGGCCATTCTTCTGTGGTTTGGTTTGGTTTGTGGACCAAGCACCATATCCTCTTGGGACCAAGGCGCTAACAAACTCTCACGCTGTTCCGAGGGATATGGGGGCTGGTACGACTTCAGAGGCCAGCCAAGAGATTTAAATCCTGGTCCCCGGCACAGAAAGCAAGTATCTTACCACTGCAAGATTGCTCCCCCTTTCTTCTGTGGTTATGGCATGTTTGAAAGTGAAATGTGCCAAAATTTATCTAAATTTAGATCAAATGTTCCTTCCCTGATCCCATGGAGGGTGGATGTGCCCTCTGGTCCTCTTGAGTAACTGCACTGTGCCAGTGTTTGGCGCTACCTTCTCTGTGCAGGGGGGGGCGTTTCAACGCCCCCCTCCCTCTAACTTGGCTCCTATGGAACATAGACAAAACCTGAAAATGCTGTTTGAAAGCTCGTCAAAATGCATTTTTAAACTAGTTCAGGCATTTTTTCTCAGGTCAATATTGAGGTCACCAGAGGTCATAAAATGTCAAAATTTCCAGTTTCAGGACTTTGCTCCAGAAACCCCCAAATATCTAGGGAACCATGATAGCTAGGAACAAACAGGAAAAAAAACAATAGAAAGCTCTTGAACAAAGCAATGATCAAATGGTGCTCAACGTTAGCTCAGGTCAATAGTTTAGGCTCCAGGGGTCATCAAAGGTCAAAAATGCTGTTTTTGCAGAAACCGTTTTTCACGAATAGTCGTTTACCCAATAAAGATAAGGCAATACTTTTGACGCCATCGTGTTTGTCTTGTCAAGGTGCTTCGAATCATATGAATTATGACCAAGTTAGGTCAACTTAGAAATTTGACCTCAGGTCAAGGTCAAGTGTGACCCAATTAGGTCATGTTGCACATTGGGAGACCGTGCCTCGAAGAGACACAGACATGGTGCAGGTTTCACTTCTCTATCTTGATTTTGTCTTAGAGTTTTTGATAACAAAAAATGTTGGTGACCTCAGATGACACCATCTGAACCCTGTAGGGGTCACTGAACAAAAATTGAAACTGGAACTTCAAGAATGTGTGGTGTGTGGAAGACTCATCTTAAACGGCTGGAACGCAATTCAGCATTCCTTTTTTATTTGGCTCGCGTGTTTTCCTCTGACCACAGCTCCATTAACCTAGCTTACGATCACTTACTGCAGCATTTCAAGGTTTCCTCCATAAAATCTCGTTTCATGCAGCACGATCTTATGTCATACACAACGTTTTTCACGGCCGACTTGACAGTCCCCAGCTCCTGTCATGCTTTCACCTGTCGGCTCTGGCCAGACGGATCAGGTCGCCTGTGCTCTGGCATATACGTTTGCACGTGTCGCTGCTGTGAAAAACGGATCTTTTTGCCGAATTTCTTCCATGTGTAACGAGATTCTTAACGCCTGCGTACCCTAGATTTATTTTGCTCGCCATCATCCGACTACAAATCCGCTGCTGTGCGGTCACATGTATCTCGGGCAGGTGCCTTTTGAGCCTTTTGAGCTCGCAGCCAGGCTTCACCACGCGAGGGCTCATCGAATGGTTATGTGTATGTGTGTGTACTTGTGTGTGTCCTGTGTGCGTGTGCGTGTGCGTGTGCGTGTGCGTGTGCATGTGCATGTGCATGTGCATGTGCGTGTGCGTGTGCGTGTGCGTGTGCGTGTGCGTGTGCGTGTGCGTGTGCGTGCGTGCGTGCGTGCGTGTATGTGTAGGTGTCTTGTCTGTCGTCTTGCATGCGTGTGTATTTTAAGTGAAAGTCATAGTTTTATTTCCTGACTTCGCCTGTAACCGGGTTTTGTGCCTGTTGGTGATTTATCAATAAATACAAATAAATAAATACAAATAAATGGCTTATGATAACATGATCCAGAAGGAATTGGGCTGATATAATGTGTATCCTCAGAATAGGAAGCATTTTATTATTTCCCCGTTGACTTATAATGGGGAGGTCGCGAAATTGACCCGACCTTAGGTCACCGATATACAAAATCCGAGATACACGAATTGTAGGTACCATTGCCCTTATGAAATCCTGTAAGTCTGAAATCGATCGGCCCAAAACTGCGGCTGTGGTATGACCATATTTTTTTTTTTGGAGGTGGGGTCACATGACTTGGCCTGGTGACCTGGCCTGAGATGAACCGAGGTCAATAATTGCACACTATGTGGGCAATTGATGACCCAACACCTGTGCCAAAAACGGCGGCGCTGCGTGCCGCCGTTTTTTCGCTATCCTCGAAAACCTTAGGGGTGCGTCTAAACGCCCCCCCCCCCCCCCCCACCGGCACGGTGCGGGTTAAGCTTCCTTCTATGCACCCACCACACCTTGGTGGGTGCGTCTAAACGCCCCCCCCCCCCCCCCGGCACGGTGCGGGTTAAGCTTCCTTCTATGCACCCACCACACCTTGGTGGGTGCCCCCCCCCCCCCCCCCCCCGGCACGGTGCGGGTTAAGCTTCCTTCTATGCACCCACCACACCTTGGTGGTGCGGGTTAAGCTTCCTTCTATGCACCCACCACACCTTGGTGGGTGCATAGAACCAGGATAGCTAGGAACAAAGGTCTAGCCTTGGAGGTCTAGATCTAGTCTAGTCTTGTAAATTGTAGTTGAACAGCAAAATGTGATGTCTGCAAGCAAATTAAAAACAAGTGATGCCAAAGTGATGTGAGAGTCTCACATCACATTTGTCAGTCCCCCCCCCCCCCCCTCCTCTCTGCCTTCTGCAGGCGGTGTTTACTCGCGAGGGATGCCCTCTCCCGCTCACCCCCCGCTATCTGCCTTCTGCAGGCGGTGTTTACTCGCGAGGGATGCCCTCTCCCGCTCCCCCCCCCCCGCTCTCTGCCTTCTGCAGGCGGTGTTTACTCGCGAGGGATGCCCTCTCCCGCTCACCCCCCCCCCCCCCCGCTCTCTGCCTTCTGCAGGTGGTGTTTACTCGCGAGGGATGCCCTCTCCCGCTCACCCCCGCTCTCTGCCTTCTGCAGGCGGTGTTTACTCGCGAGAAAGGCACGTTCCGCTCTATGTACATGCGCGCCCTCTACAATGAGGACAAGTACAAGCTGGCGATGGAGGACGAGGGCGTGCGGCGCGCCTTCTCGCTGCTGCTCTCCCACAGTTGCCCTCTCTGCGAGCCCAGGAAGACGTTCCCGGACTTCAAACCGCTGGCCGATCACATGACGCGGCAGCACCATCTGCAGTATTGCGAGCTCTGCGTCACACATCTGAAGGTCAGTGCCGGCCAACTGCTGAACGCTGCTCTGTTGTGGTGGCATCTGACGCTGCTGCCCGATAATGGCAGAAGTAGGAGTCTTGCAAGTGGCCGTGCCGTGCTAGAATGTGTATGATTTGGACAGGGCTGATCAAGGATAGTGTGATGCTTATTCCGTTAGTCAATCAGTACACTGTCTATAGATTGCTGCCATTACCTTTAGATTGTTCATCCTTGTTATCGTATTCCCCCTCTATTCGTCATATTTTCATCTCATTATTGCACATCACCGTATTCGTATTACCAACATTGGATGTCCGCCTGGTCGCGCTCAGATCTGACCGTGTTCCCCCCGCGCCGCGCTCAGATCTGACCGTGTTCCCCCCGCGCCGCGCTCAGATCTGACCGTGTTCCCCCCGCGCCGCGCTCAGATCTGACCGTGTTCCCCCCGCGCCGCGTTCAGATCTGACCGTGTTCCCCCCGCGCCGCGCTCAGATCTGACCGTGTTCCCCCGCGCCGCGCTCAGATCTGACCGTGTTCCCCCCGCGCCGCGCTCAGATCTGACCGTGTTCCCCCGCGCCGCGTTCAGATCTGACCGTGTTCCCCCGCGCCGCGCTCAGATCTGACCGTGTTCCCTCCGCGCCGCGCTCAGATCTGACCGTGTTCCCCCGCGCCGCGCTCAGATCTGACCGTGTTCCCCCGCGCCGCGTTCAGATCTTCACCAGCGAGAGGAAGCTGTACACCAGGGAGATGCTGGCGCTGCACAAACGGAAGGGTGACCCGGACGACTCGTCCCACCGCGGGCATCCTCTGTGTGAATACTGCCAACAACGGTATGGTATCTACCGGGCACCCCCACACACCACACACCACACACACACCACACGCCACACACACACCACACACCACACACACCACACACCACACACACACCACACCACACACCACACACCACACACCACACCACACCACACACCACCACACACCACACCACCACACCACCACACCACACCACCACACCACCACACCACCACACCACCACACCACCACACCACCACACCACCACACCACCACACCACCACACCACCACACCACCACACCACACACCACACACCACACACACACCACACACACACACACACACACACACACACACACACACACACACACACACACACACACACACACACACACACACACACACACACACACACACACACACACCACACACGCACACACACACACACCACACACACCACACACACACCACACACACACACCACACACACACACCACACACACACCACACACACACACACACACACACACACCACACACACCACACACACCACACACACCACACATACCACACACACACACACCACACACACACACACACACACATACCACACACACACACACACCACACACACACACACACACACACACACACACACACACACACACACACACACACCACACACACACACACACACACACACACACACACACACACACACACACACACACACACACACACACACACACACACACACACACACACACACACACACACACACACACACACACACACACACACACACACACACACACACACACACACACACACACACACACACACACACACACACACACACACACACACACACACACACACACACACACACACACACACACACTCACACACACACACACACACCACACACACACACACACACACACACACACACACACACACACACACACACACACACACACACACACACACACACACACACACACACACACACACACACACACACACACACACACACACACACACACACACACACACACACACACACACACACACACACACACACACACACACACACACACACACACACACACACACACACACACACACACACACACACACACACACACACACACACACACACACACACACACACACACACACACACACACACACACACACACACACACACACACACACACACACACACACACACACACACACACACACACACACACACACACACACACACACACACACACACACACACACACACACACACACACACACACACACACACACACACACACACACACACACACACACACACACACACACACACACACACACACACACACACACACACACACACACACACACACACACACACACACACACACACACACCACACACACACACACACACACACACACACACACACACACACACACACACACACACACACACACAACACACACACACACACACACACACACACACACACACACACACACACACACACACACACACACACACACACACACACACACACACACACACACACACACACACACACACACACACACACACACACACACACACACACACACACACACACACACACACACACACACACACACACACACACACACACACACACACACACACACACACACACACACACACACACACACA
>JAXIVJ010006133.1:0-7500 GCA_036785665.1 Chirona hameri
CTGTCTGTGTCTGTTTGTCTGTGTATGTCTGTCTGTGTCTGTCTGTCTGTGTCTGTCTGTCTGTGTCTGTCTGTCTGTGTCTGTCTGTCTGTGTCTGTCTGTCTGTGTCTGTCTGTCTGTGTCTGTCTGTCTGTGTCTGTCTGTCTGTGTCTGTCTGTCTGTGTCTGTCTGTCTGTCTGTGTCTGTCTGTCTGTGTCTGTCTGTCTGTGTCTGTCTGTCTGTGTCTGTCTGTCTGTGTCTGTCTGTCTGTGTCTGTCTGTCTGTGTCTGTCTGTCTGTGTCTGTCTGTCTGTGTCTGTCTGTCTGTGTCTGTCTGTCTGTGTCTGTCTGTCTGTGTCTGTCTGTCTGTGTCTGTCTGTCTGTGTCTGTCTGTCTGTGTCTGTCTGTCTGTGTCTGTCTGTCTGTGTCTGTCTGTCTGTGTCTGTCTGTCTGTGTCTGTCTGTCTGTGTCTGTCTGTCTGTGTCTGTCTGTCTGTGTCTGTCTGTCTGTGTCTGTCTGTCTGTGTCTGTCTGTCTGTGTCTGTCTGTCTGTGTCTGTCTGTCTGTGTCTGTCTGTCTGTGTCTGTCTGTCTGTGTCTGTCTGTCTGTGTCTGTCTGTCTGTGTCTGTCTGTCTGTGTCTGTCTGTCTGTGTCTGTCTGTCTGTGTCTGTCTGTCTGTGTCTGTCTGTCTGTGTCTGTCTGTCTGTGTCTGTCTGTCTGTGTCTGTCTGTCTGTGTCTGTCTGTCTGTGTCTGTCTGTCTGTGTCTGTCTGTCTGTGTCTGTCTGTCTGTGTCTGTCTGTCTGTCTGTCTGTCTGTGTCTGTCTGTCTGTGTCTGTCTGTCTGTGTCTGTCTGTCTGTGTCTGTCTGTCTGTGTCTGTCTGTCTGTGTCTGTCTGTCTGTGTCTGTCTGTCTGTGTCTGTCTGTCTGTGTCTGTCTGTCTGTGTCTGTCTGTCTGTGTCTGTCTGTCTGTGTCTGTCTGTCTGTGTCTGTCTGTCTGTGTCTGTCTGTCTGTGTCTGTCTGTCTGTGTCTGTCTGTCTGTGTCTGTCTGTCTGTGTCTGTCTGTCTGTGTCTGTCTGTCTGTGTCTGTCTGTCTGTGTCTGTCTGTCTGTGTCTGTCTGTCTGTGTCTGTCTGTCTGTGTCTGTCTGTCTGTGTCTGTCTGTCTGTGTCTGTCTGTCTGTGTCTGTCTGTCTGTGTCTGTCTGTCTGTGTCTGTCTGTCTGTGTCTGTCTGTCTGTGTCTGTCTGTCTGTGTCTGTCTGTCTGTGTCTGTCTGTCTGTGTCTGTCTGTCTGTGTCTGTCTGTCTGTGTCTGTCTGTCTGTGTCTGTCTGTCTGTGTCTGTCTGTCTGTGTCTGTCTGTCTGTGTCTGTCTGTCTGTGTCTGTCTGTCTGTGTCTGTCTGTCTGTGTCTGTCTGTCTGTGTCTGTCTGTCTGTGTCTGTCTGTCTGTGTCTGTCTGTCTGTGTCTGTCTGTCTGTGTCTGTCTGTCTGTGTCTGTCTGTCTGTGTCTGTCTGTCTGTGTCTGTCTGTCTGTGTCTGTCTGTCTGTGTCTGTCTGTCTGTGTCTGTCTGTCTGTGTCTGTCTGTCTGTGTCTGTCTGTCTGTGTCTGTCTGTCTGTGTCTGTCTGTCTGTGTCTGTCTGTCTGTGTCTGTCTGTCTGTGTCTGTCTGTCTGTGTCTGTCTGTCTGTGTCTGTCTGTCTGTGTCTGTCTGTCTGTGTCTGTCTGTCTGTGTCTGTCTGTCTGTCTGTGTCTGTCTGTCTGTCTGTGTCTGTCTGTCTGTCTGTGTCTGTCTGTCTGTGTCTGTCTGTCTGTGTCTGTCTGTCTGTGTCTGTCTGTCTGTGTCTGTCTGTCTGTGTCTGTCTGTCTGTGTCTGTCTGTCTGTGTCTGTCTGTCTGTGTCTGTCTGTCTGTGTCTGTCTGTCTGTGTCTGTCTGTCTGTGTCTGTCTGTCTGTGTCTGTATGTCTGTGTCTGTCTGTCTGTGTCTGTCTGTCTGTGCCTGTCTGTCTGTGTCTGTCTGTCTGTGTCTGTCTGTCTGTGTCTGTCTGTCTGTGTCTGTCTGTCTGTGTCTGTCTGTCTGTGTCTGTCTGTCTGCCTGTGTCTGTCTGTCTGTGTCTGTCTGTATGTGTCTGTCTGTCTGTGTCTGTCTGTCTGTGTCTGTCTGTGTCTGTCTGTCTGTGTCTGTCTGTCTGTGTCTGTCTGTCTGTGTCTGTCTGTCTGTGTCTGTCTGTCTGTGTCTGTCTGTCTGTGTCTGTCTGTGTCTGTCTGTGTCTGTCTGTGTCTGTCTGTGCCTGTCTGTGTCTGTCTGTGTCTGTCTGTTCTGTGTCTGTCTGTGTCTGTCTGTGTCTGTCTGTGTCTGTCTGTGTCTGTCTGTGTCTGTCTGTGTCTGTCTGTGTCTGTCTGTGTCTGTCTGTGTCTGTCTGTGTCTGTCTGTGTCTGTCTGTGTCTGTCTGTGTCTGTCTGTGTCTGTCTGTCTGTCTGTCTGTGTCTGTCTGTCTGTCTGTGTCTGTCTGTCTGTGTCTGTCTGTCTGTGTCTGTCTGTCTGTGTCTGTCTGTCTGTGTCTGTCTGTCTGTGTCTGTCTGTCTGTCTGTGTCTGTCTGTCTGTGTCTGTATGTCTGTGTCTGTCTGTCTGTGTCTGTCTGTCTGTGTCTGTCTGTCTGTGTCTGTCTGTCTGTGTCTGTCTGTCTGTGTCTGTCTGTCTGTGTCTGTCTGTCTGTCTGTGTCTGTCTGTCTGTCTGTGTCTGTCTGG
The DNA here is from genome assembly GCA_036785665.1 of Chirona hameri. NCBI lineage: Eukaryota > Metazoa > Arthropoda > Thecostraca > Balanomorpha > Balanidae > Chirona > Chirona hameri. Next base: position 2,722 of record JAXIVJ010006133.1, read on the forward strand.
CTGTCTGTGTCTGTCTGTCTGTGTCTGTCTTTCTGTGTCTGTCTGTCTGTGTCTGTCTGTCTGTGTCTGTCTGTCTGTGTCTGTCTGTCTGTGTCTGTCTGTCTGTGTCTGTCTGTCTGTGTCTGTCTGTCTGTGTCTGTCTGTCTGTGTCTGTCTGTCTGTGTCTGTCTGTCTGTGTCTGTCTGTCTGTGTCTGTCTGTCTGTGTCTGTCTGTCTGTGTCTGTATGTCTGTGTCTGTCTGTCTGTGTCTGTCTGTCTGTGCCTGTCTGTCTGTGTCTGTCTGTCTGTGTCTGTCTGTCTGTGTCTGTCTGTCTGTGTCTGTCTGTCTGTGTCTGTCTGTCTGCCTGTGTCTGTCTGTCTGTGTCTGTCTGTATGTGTCTGTCTGTCTGTGTCTGTCTGTCTGTGTCTGTCTGTGTCTGTCTGTGTCTGTCTGTCTGTGTCTGTCTGTCTGTGTCTGTCTGTCTGTGTCTGTCTGTCTGTGTCTGTCTGTCTGTGTCTGTCTGTGTCTGTCTGTGTCTGTCTGTGTCTGTCTGTGCCTGTCTGTGTCTGTCTGTGTCTGTCTGTGTCTGTCTGTGTCTGTCTGTGTCTGTCTGTGTCTGTCTGTGTCTGTCTGTGTCTGTCTGTGTCTGTCTGTGTCTGTCTGTGTCTGTCTGTGTCTGTCTGTGTCTGTCTGTGTCTGTCTGTGTCTGTCTGTGTCTGTCTGTGTCTGTCTGTGTCTGTCTGTGTCTGTCTCTGTCTGTCTGTGTCTGTCTGTGTCTGTCTGTGTCTGTCTGTGTCTGTCTGTGTCTGTCTGTGTCTGTCTGTGTCTGTCTGTGTCTGTTTGTGTCTGTCTGTGTCTGTCTGTGTCTGTCTGTGTCTGTCTGTGTCTGTCTGTGTCTGTCTGTGTCTGTCTGTGTCTGTCTGTGTCTGTCTGTGTCTGTATGCTTCTGTCTGTGTCTGTCTGTGTCTGTCTGTGTCTGTCTGTGTCTGTCTGTGTCTGTCTGTGTCTGTCTGTGTCTGTCTGTGTCTGTCTGTGTCTGTCTGTGTCTGTCTGTGTCTGTCTGTGTCTGTCTGTGTCTGTCTGTGTCTGTCTGTGTCTGTCTGTTTCTGTATGTGTCTGTCTGTGTCTGTCTGTGTCTGTCTGTGTCTGTCTGTGTCTGTCTGTGTCTGTCTGTGTCTGTCTGTGTCTGTCTCTGTCTGTCTGTGTCTGTCTGTGTCTGTCTGTGTCTGTCTGTGTCTGTCTGTGTCTGTCTGTGTCTGTCTGTGTCTGTCTGTGTCTGTCTGTGTCTGTTTGTGTCTGTCTGTGTCTGTCTGTGTCTGTCTGTGTCTGTCTGTGTCTGTCTGTGTCTGTCTGTCTGTGTCTGTCTGTCTGTGTCTGTCTGTCTGTGTCTGTCTGTCTGTGTCTGTCTGTCTGTGTCTGTCTGTCTGTGTCTGTCTGTCTGTGTCTGTCTGTCTGTGTCTGTATGTCTGTGTCTGTCTGTCTGTGTCTGTCTGTCTGTGCCTGTCTGTCTGTGTCTGTCTGTCTGTGTCTGTCTGTCTGTGTCTGTCTGTCTGTGTCTGTCTGTCTGTGTCTGTCTGTCTGCCTGTGTCTGTCTGTCTGTGTCTGTCTGTATGTGTCTGTCTGTCTGTGTCTGTCTGTCTGTGTCTGTCTGTGTCTGTCTGTCTGTGTCTGTCTGTCTGTGTCTGTCTGTCTGTGTCTGTCTGTCTGTGTCTGTCTGTCTGTGTCTGTCTGTCTGTCTGTCTGTGTCTGTCTGTGTCTGTCTGTGTCTGTCTGTGTCTGTCTGTGCCTGTCTGTGTCTGTCTGTGTCTGTCTGTTCTGTGTCTGTCTGTGTCTGTCTGTGTCTGTCTGTGTCTGTCTGTGTCTGTCTGTGTCTGTCTGTGTCTGTCTGTGTCTGTCTATGTCTGTCTATGTCTGTCTGTGTCTGTCTGTGTCTGTCTGTGTCTGTCTGTGTCTGTCTGTGTCTGTCTGTGTCTGTCTGTGTCTGTCTGTGTCTGTCTGTGTCTGTCTGTGTCTGTCTGTGTCTGTCTGTGTCTGTCTGTGTCTGTTTGTGTCTGTCTGTGTCTGTCTGTGTCTGTCTGTCTGTCTGTCTGTGTCTGTCTGTCTGTGTCTGTCTGTCTGTGTCTGTCTGTCTGTGTCTGTCTGTCTGTGTCTGTCTGTCTGTGTCTGTCTGTCTGTGTCTGTCTGTCTGTCTGTGTCTGTCTGTCTGTGTCTGTATGTCTGTGTCTGTCTGTCTGTGTCTGTCTGTCTGTGTCTGTCTGTCTGTGTCTGTCTGTCTGTGTCTGTCTGTCTGTGTCTGTCTGTCTGTGTCTGTCTGTCTGTCTGTGTCTGTCTGTCTGTCTGTGTCTGTCTGTCTGTCTGTGTCTGTCTGTCTGTGTCTGTCTTTCTGTGTCTGTCTGTCTGTGTCTGTCTGTCTGTGTCTGTCTGTCTGTGTCTGTCTGTCTGTGTCTGTCTGTCTGTGTCTGTCTGTCTGTGTCTGTCTGTCTGTGTCTGTCTGTCTGTGTCTGTCTGTCTGTGTCTGTCTGTCTGTGTCTGTCTGTCTGTGTCTGTCTGTCTGTGTCTGTCTGTCTGTGTCTGTCTGTCTGTGTCTGTCTGTCTGTGTCTGTCTGTCTGTGCCTGTCTGTCTGTGTCTGTCTGTCTGTGTCTGTCTGTCTGTGTCTGTCTGTCTGTGTCTGTCTGTCTGTGTCTGTCTGTCTGCCTGTGTCTGTCTGTCTGTGTCTGTCTGTATGTGTCTGTCTGTCTGTGTCTGTCTGTCTGTGTCTGTCTGTGTCTGTCTGTGTCTGTCTGTCTGTGTCTGTCTGTCTGTGTCTGTCTGTCTGTGTCTGTCTGTCTGTGTCTGTCTGTGTCTGTCTGTGTCTGTCTGTGTCTGTCTGTGCCTGTCTGTGTCTGTCTGTGTCTGTCTGTGTCTGTCTGTGTCTGTCTGTGTCTGTCTGTGTCTGTCTGTGTCTGTCTGTGTCTGTCTGTGTCTGTCTGTGTCTGTCTGTGTCTGTCTGTGTCTGTCTGTGTCTGTCTGTGTCTGTCTGTGTCTGTCTGTGTCTGTCTCTGTCTGTCTGTGTCTGTCTGTGTCTGTCTGTGTCTGTCTGTGTCTGTCTGTGTCTGTCTGTGTCTGTCTGTGTCTGTCTGTGTCTGTCTGTGTCTGTTTGTGTCTGTCTGTGTCTGTCTGTGTCTGTCTGTGTCTGTCTGTGTCTGTCTGTGTCTGTCTGTGTCTGTCTGTGTCTGTCTGTGTCTGTCTGTGTCTGTATGCTTCTGTCTGTGTCTGTCTGTGTCTGTCTGTGTCTGTCTGTGTCTGTCTGTGTCTGTCTGTGTCTGTCTGTGTCTGTCTGTGTCTGTCTGTGTCTGTCTGTGTCTGTCTGTGTCTGTCTGTGTCTGTCTGTGTCTGTCTGTGTCTGTCTGTCTGTGTCTGTCTGTCTGTGTCTGTCTGTCTGTGTCTGTCTGTCTGTGTCTGTCTGTCTGTGTCTGTCTGTCTGTGTCTGTCTGTCTGTGTCTGTCTGTCTGTGTCTGTCTGTCTGTGTCTGTCTGTCTGTGTCTGTCTGCCTGTGTCTGTCTGTCTGTGTCTGTCTGTCTGTGTCTGTCTGTCTGTCTGTCTGTGTCTGTCTGTCTGTGTCTGTCTGTCTGTGTCTGTCTGTCTGTGTCTGTCTGTCTGTGTCTGTCTGTCTGTCTGTGTCTGTCTGTCTGTGTCTGTCTGTCTGTGTCTGTCTGTCTGTCTGTGTCTGTCTGTCTGTGTCTGTATGTCTGTGTCTGTCTGTCTGTGTCTGTCTGTCTGTGTCTGTCTGTCTGTGTCTGTCTGTCTGTGTCTGTCTGTCTGTGTCTGTCTGTCTGTCTGTGTCTGTCTGTCTGTCTGTGTCTGTCTGTCTGTCTGTGTCTGTCTGTCTGTGTCTGTCTGTCTGTGTCTGTCTGTCTGTGTCTGTCTGTCTGTGTCTGTCTGTCTGTGTCTGTCTGTCTGTGTCTGTCTGTCTGTGTCTGTCTGTCTGTGTCTGTCTGTCTGTGTCTGTCTGTCTGTGTCTGTCTGTCTGTGTCTGTCTGTCTGTGTCTGTCTGTCTGTGTCTGTCTGTCTGTGTCTGTATGTCTGTGTCTGTCTGTCTGTGTCTGTCTGTCTGTGCCTGTCTGTCTGTGTCTGTCTGTCTGTGTCTGTCTGTCTGTGTCTGTCTGTCTGTGTCTGTCTGTCTGTGTCTGTCTGTCTGCCTGTGTCTGTCTGTCTGTGTCTGTCTGTATGTGTCTGTCTGTCTGTGTCTGTCTGTCTGTGTCTGTCTGTGTCTGTCTGTCTGTGTCTGTCTGTCTGTGTCTGTCTGTCTGTCTGTGTCTGTCTGTCTGTGTCTGTCTGTCTGTGTCTGTCTGTCTGTGTCTGTCTGTCTGTGTCTGTCTGTGTCTGTCTGTGTCTGTCTGTGTCTGTCTGTGCCTGTCTGTGTCTGTCTGTGTCTGTCTGTTCTGTGTCTGTCTGTGTCTGTCTGTGTCTCTCTGTGTCTGTCTGTGTCTGTCTGTGTCTGTCTGTGTCTGTCTGTGTCTGTCTGTGTCTGTCTGTGTCTGTCTGTGTCTGTCTGTGTCTGTCTGTGTCTGTCTGTGTCTGTCTGTGTCTGTCTGTGTCTGTCTGTGTCTGTCTGTGTCTGTCTGTGTCTGTCTGTGTCTGTCTGTGTCTGTCTGTGTCTGTTTGTGTCTGTCTGTGTCTGTCTGTGTCTGTCTGTCTGTCTGTCTGTGTCTGTCTGTCTGTGTCTGTCTGTCTGTGTCTGTCTGTCTGTGTCTGTCTGTCTGTGTCTGTCTGTCTGTGTCTGTCTGTCTGTGTCTGTCTGTCTGTGTCTGTCTGTCTG
>JAXIVJ010006133.1:17500-20000 GCA_036785665.1 Chirona hameri
CTGTCTGTCTGTGTCTGTCTGTCTGTGTCTGTCTGTCTGTGTCTGTCTGTCTGTGTCTGTCTGTCTGTGTCTGTCTGTCTGTGTCTGTCTGTCTGTGTCTGTCTGTCTGTCTGTGTCTGTCTGTCTGTGTCTGTATGTCTGTGTCTGTCTGTCTGTGTCTGTCTGTCTGTGTCTGTCTGTCTGTGTCTGTCTGTCTGTGTCTGTCTGTCTGTGTCTGTCTGTCTGTCTGTGTCTGTCTGTCTGTCTGTGTCTGTCTGTCTGTCTGTGTCTGTCTGTCTGTGTCTGTCTGTCTGTGTCTGTCTGTCTGTGTCTGTCTGTCTGTGTCTGTCTGTCTGTGTCTGTCTGTCTGTGTCTGTCTGTCTGTGTCTGTCTGTCTGTGTCTGTCTGTCTGTGTCTGTCTGTCTGTGTCTGTCTGTCTGTGTCTGTCTGTCTGTGTCTGTCTGTCTGTGTCTGTCTGTCTGTGTCTGTATGTCTGTGTCTGTCTGTCTGTGCCTGTCTGTCTGTGTCTGTCTGTCTGTGTCTGTCTGTCTGTGTCTGTCTGTCTGTGTCTGTCTGTCTGTGTCTGTCTGTCTGCCTGTGTCTGTCTGTCTGTGTCTGTCTGTATGTGTCTGTCTGTCTGTGTCTGTCTGTCTGTGTCTGTCTGTGTCTGTCTGTCTGTGTCTGTCTGTCTGTGTCTGTCTGTCTGTGTCTGTCTGTCTGTGTCTGTCTGTCTGTGTCTGTCTGTCTGTGTCTGTCTGTGTCTGTCTGTGTCTGTCTGTGTCTGTCTGTGCCTGTCTGTGTCTGTCTGTGTCTGTCTGTTCTGTGTCTGTCTGTGTCTGTCTGTGTCTCTCTGTGTCTGTCTGTGTCTGTCTGTGTCTGTCTGTGTCTGTCTGTGTCTGTCTGTGTCTGTCTGTGTCTGTCTGTGTCTGTCTGTGTCTGTCTGTGTCTGTCTGTGTCTGTCTGTGTCTGTCTGTGTCTGTCTGTGTCTGTCTGTGTCTGTCTGTGTCTGTCTGTGTCTGTCTGTGTCTGTCTGTGTCTGTCTGTGTCTGTTTGTGTCTGTCTGTGTCTGTCTGTGTCTGTCTGTCTGTCTGTCTGTGTCTGTCTGTCTGTGTCTGTCTGTCTGTGTCTGTCTGTCTGTGTCTGTCTGTCTGTGTCTGTCTGTCTGTGTCTGTCTGTCTGTGTCTGTCTGTCTGTGTCTGTCTGTCTGTCTGTGTCTGTCTGTCTGTGTCTGTATGTCTGTGTCTGTCTGTCTGTGTCTGTCTGTCTGTGTCTGTCTGTCTGTGTCTGTCTGTCTGTGTCTGTCTGTCTGTGTCTGTCTGTCTGTGTCTGTCTGTCTGTGTCTGTCTGTCTGTCTGTGTCTGTCTGTCTGTCTGTGTCTGTCTGTCTGTCTGTGTCTGTCTGTCTGTGTCTGTCTTTCTGTGTCTGTCTGTCTGTGTCTGTCTGTCTGTGTCTGTCTGTCTGTGTCTGTCTGTCTGTGTCTGTCTGTCTGTGTCTGTCTGTCTGTGTCTGTCTGTCTGTGTCTGTCTGTCTGTGTCTGTCTGTCTGTGTCTGTCTGTCTGTGTCTGTCTGTCTGTGTCTGTCTGTCTGTGTCTGTCTGTCTGTGTCTGTCTGTCTGTGTCTGTCTGTCTGTGTCTGTCTGTCTGTGTCTGTCTGTCTGTGTCTGTCTGTCTGTGTCTGTCTGTCTGTGTCTGTCTGTCTGTGTCTGTCTGTCTGTGTCTGTCTGTCTGTGTCTGTCTGTCTGTGTCTGTCTGTGTCTGTCTGTCTGTGTCTGTCTTTCTGTGTCTGTCTGTCTGTGTCTGTCTGTCTGTGTCTGTCTGTCTGTGTCTGTCTGTCTGTGTCTGTCTGTCTGTGTCTGTCTGTCTGTGTCTGTCTGTCTGCGTCTGTCTGTCTGTGTCTGTCTGTCTGTGTCTGTCTGTCTGTGTCTGTCTGTCTGTGTCTGTCTGTCTGTGTCTGTCTGTCTGTGTCTGTCTGTCTGTGTCTGTCTGTCTGTGTCTGTCTGTCTGTGTCTGTCTGTCTGTGTCTGTCTGTCTGTGTCTGTCTGTCTGTGTCTGTCTGTCTGTGTCTGTCTGTCTGTGTCTGTCTGTCTGTGTCTGTCTGTCTTTGTCTGTCTGTCTGTGTCTGTCTGTCTGTGTCTGTCTGTCTGTGTCTGTCTGTCTGTGTCTGTCTGTCTGTGTCTGTCTGTCTGTGTCTGTCTGTCTGTGTCTGTCTGTCTGTGTCTGTCTGTCTGTGTCTGTCTGTCTGTGTCTGTCTGTCTGTGTCTGTGTCTGTCTGTCTGTGTCTGTCTGTCTGTGTCTGTCTGTCTGTGTCTGTCTGTCTGTGTCTGTCTGTCTGTGTCTGTCTGTCTGTGTCTGTCTGTCTGTGTCTGTCTGTCTGTGTCTGTCTGTCTGTGTCTGTCTGTCTGTGTCTGTCTGTCTGTGTCTGTCTGTCTGTGTCTGTCTGTCTGTGTCTGTCTGTCTGTCTGTGTCTGTCTGTCTGTGTCTGTCTGTCTGTGTCTGTCTGTCTGTGTCTGTCTGTCTGTGTC
>JAXIVJ010006133.1:30000-35000 GCA_036785665.1 Chirona hameri
CTGTGTCTGTCTGTCTGTGTCTGTCTGTCTGTGTCTGTCTGTCTGTGTCTGTCTGCCTGTGTCTGTCTGTCTGTGTCTGTCTGTCTGTGTATGTCTGTCTGTCTGTCTGTGTCTGTCTGTCTGTGTCTGTCTGTCTGTGTCTGTCTGTCTGTGTCTGTCTGTCTGTGTCTGTCTGTCTGTGTCTGTCTGTCTGTGTCTGTCTGTCTGTGTCTGTCTGTCTGTGTCTGTCTGTCTGTCTGTGTCTGTATGTCTGTGTCTGTCTGTCTGTGTCTGTCTGTCTGTGTCTGTCTGTCTGTGTCTGTCTGTCTGTGTCTGTCTGTCTGTGTCTGTCTGTCTGTGTCTGTCTGTCTGTCTGTGTCTGTCTGTCTGTCTGTGTCTGTCTGTCTGTCTGTGTCTGTCTGTCTGTGTCTGTCTGTCTGTGTCTGTCTGTCTGTGTCTGTCTGTCTGTGTCTGTCTGTCTGTGTCTGTCTGTCTGTGTCTGTCTGTCTGTGTCTGTCTGTCTGTGTCTGTCTGTCTGTGTCTGTCTGTCTGTGTCTGTCTGTCTGTGTCTGTCTGTCTGTGTCTGTCTGTCTGTGTCTGTCTGTCTGTGTCTGTATGTCTGTGTCTGTCTGTCTGTGTCTGTCTGTCTGTGCCTGTCTGTCTGTGTCTGTCTGTCTGTGTCTGTCTGTCTGTGTCTGTCTGTCTGTGTCTGTCTGTCTGTGTCTGTCTGTCTGCCTGTGTCTGTCTGTCTGTGTCTGTCTGTATGTGTCTGTCTGTCTGTGTCTGTCTGTCTGTGTCTGTCTGTGTCTGTCTGTCTGTGTCTGTCTGTCTGTGTCTGTCTGTCTGTGTCTGTCTGTCTGTGTCTGTCTGTCTGTCTGTGTCTGTCTGTCTGTGTCTGTCTGTGTCTGTCTGTGTCTGTCTGTGTCTGTCTGTGCCTGTCTGTGTCTGTCTGTGTCTGTCTGTTCTGTGTCTGTCTGTGTCTGTCTGTGTCTGTCTGTGTCTGTCTGTGTCTGTCTGTGTCTGTCTGTGTCTGTCTGTGTCTGTCTCTGTCTGTCTGTGTCTGTCTGTGTCTGTCTGTGTCTGTCTGTGTCTGTCTGTGTCTGTCTGTGTCTGTCTGTGTCTGTCTGTGTCTGTCTGTGTCTGTCTGTGTCTGTCTGTGTCTGTCTGTGTCTGTCTGTGTCTGTCTGTGTCTGTTTGTGTCTGTCTGTGTCTGTCTGTGTCTGTCTGTCTGTCTGTCTGTGTCTGTCTGTCTGTGTCTGTCTGTCTGTGTCTGTCTGTCTGTGTCTGTCTGTCTGTGTCTGTCTGTCTGTGTCTGTCTGTCTGTGTCTGTCTGTCTGTCTGTGTCTGTCTGTCTGTGTCTGTATGTCTGTGTCTGTCTGTCTGTGTCTGTCTGTCTGTGTCTGTCTGTCTGTGTCTGTCTGTCTGTGTCTGTCTGTCTGTGTCTGTCTGTCTGTGTCTGTCTGTCTGTCTGTGTCTGTCTGTCTGTCTGTGTCTGTCTGTCTGTCTGTGTCTGTCTGTCTGTGTCTGTCTTTCTGTGTCTGTCTGTCTGTGTCTGTCTGTCTGTGTCTGTCTGTCTGTGTCTGTCTGTCTGTGTCTGTCTGTCTGTGTCTGTCTGTCTGTGTCTGTCTGTCTGTGTCTGTCTGTCTGTGTCTGTCTGTCTGTGTCTGTCTGTCTGTGTCTGTCTGTCTGTGTCTGTCTGTCTGTGTCTGTCTGTCTGTGTCTGTCTGTCTGTGTCTGTCTGTCTGTGTCTGTCTGTCTGTGTCTGTCTGTCTGTGCCTGTCTGTCTGTGTCTGTCTGTCTGTGTCTGTCTGTCTGTGTCTGTCTGTCTGTGTCTGTCTGTCTGTGTCTGTCTGTCTGCCTGTGTCTGTCTGTCTGTGTCTGTCTGTATGTGTCTGTCTGTCTGTGTCTGTCTGTCTGTGTCTGTCTGTGTCTGTCTGTGTCTGTCTGTCTGTGTCTGTCTGTCTGTGTCTGTCTGTCTGTGTCTGTCTGTCTGTGTCTGTCTGTGTCTGTCTGTGTCTGTCTGTGTCTGTCTGTGCCTGTCTGTGTCTGTCTGTGTCTGTCTGTGTCTGTCTGTGTCTGTCTGTGTCTGTCTGTGTCTGTCTGTGTCTGTCTGTGTCTGTCTGTGTCTGTCTGTGTCTGTCTGTGTCTGTCTGTGTCTGTCTGTGTCTGTCTGTGTCTGTCTGTGTCTGTCTCTGTCTGTCTGTGTCTGTCTGTGTCTGTCTGTGTCTGTCTGTGTCTGTCTGTGTCTGTCTGTGTCTGTCTGTGTCTGTCTGTGTCTGTCTGTGTCTGTCTGTGTCTGTCTGTGTCTGTTTGTGTCTGTCTGTGTCTGTCTGTGTCTGTCTGTGTCTGTCTGTGTCTGTCTGTGTCTGTCTGTGTCTGTCTGTGTCTGTCTGTGTCTGTCTGTGTCTGTATGCTTCTGTCTGTGTCTGTCTGTGTCTGTCTGTGTCTGTCTGTGTCTGTCTGTGTCTGTCTGTGTCTGTCTGTGTCTGTCTGTGTCTGTCTGTGTCTGTCTGTGTCTGTCTGTGTCTGTCTGTGTCTGTCTGTGTCTGTCTGTTTCTGTATGTGTCTGTATGTGTCTGTCTGTGTCTGTCTGTGTCTGTCTCTGTCTGTCTGTGTCTGTCTGTGTCTGTCTGTGTCTGTCTGTGTCTGTCTGTGTCTGTCTGTGTCTGTCTGTGTCTGTCTGTGTCTGTCTGTGTCTGTCTGTGTCTGTCTGTGTCTGTCTGTGTCTGTCTGTGTCTGTCTGTGTCTGTTTGTGTCTGTCTGTGTCTGTCTGTGTCTGTCTGTCTGTCTGTCTGTGTCTGTCTGTCTGTGTCTGTCTGTCTGTGTCTGTCTGTCTGTGTCTGTCTGTCTGTGTCTGTCTGTCTGTGTCTGTCTGTCTGTGTCTGTCTGTCTGTCTGTGTCTGTCTGTCTGTGTCTGTATGTCTGTGTCTGTCTGTCTGTGTCTGTCTGTCTGTGTCTGTCTGTCTGTGTCTGTCTGTCTGTGTCTGTCTGTCTGTGTCTGTCTGTCTGTGTCTGTCTGTCTGTCTGTGTCTGTCTGTCTGTCTGTGTCTGTCTGTCTGTCTGTGTCTGTCTGTCTGTGTCTGTCTTTCTGTGTCTGTCTGTCTGTGTCTGTCTGTCTGTGTCTGTCTGTCTGTGTCTGTCTGTCTGTGTCTGTCTGTCTGTGTCTGTCTGTCTGTGTCTGTCTGTCTGTGTCTGTCTGTCTGTGTCTGTCTGTCTGTGTCTGTCTGTCTGTGTCTGTCTGTCTGTGTCTGTCTGTCTGTGTCTGTCTGTCTGTGTCTGTCTGTCTGTGTCTGTCTGTCTGTGTCTGTCTGTCTGTGCCTGTCTGTCTGTGTCTGTCTGTCTGTGTCTGTCTGTCTGTGTCTGTCTGTCTGTGTCTGTCTGTCTGTGTCTGTCTGTCTGCCTGTGTCTGTCTGTCTGTGTCTGTCTGTATGTGTCTGTCTGTCTGTGTCTGTCTGTCTGTGTCTGTCTGTGTCTGTCTGTGTCTGTCTGTCTGTGTCTGTCTGTCTGTGTCTGTCTGTCTGTGTCTGTCTGTCTGTGTCTGTCTGTGTCTGTCTGTGTCTGTCTGTGTCTGTCTGTGCCTGTCTGTGTCTGTCTGTGTCTGTCTGTGTCTGTCTGTGTCTGTCTGTGTCTGTCTGTGTCTGTCTGTGTCTGTCTGTGTCTGTCTGTGTCTGTCTGTGTCTGTCTGTGTCTCTCTGTGTCTGTCTGTGTCTGTCTGTGTCTGTCTGTGTCTGTCTGTGTCTGTCTCTGTCTGTCTGTGTCTGTCTGTGTCTGTCTGTGTCTGTCTGTGTCTGTCTGTGTCTGTCTGTGTCTGTCTGTGTCTGTCTGTGTCTGTCTGTGTCTGTCTGTGTCTGTTTGTGTCTGTCTGTGTCTGTCTGTGTCTGTCTGTGTCTGTCTGTGTCTGTCTGTGTCTGTCTGTGTCTGTCTGTGTCTGTCTGTGTCTGTCTGTGTCTGTATGCTTCTGTCTGTGTCTGTCTGTGTCTGTCTGTGTCTGTCTGTGTCTGTCTGTGTCTGTCTGTGTCTGTCTGTGTCTGTCTGTGTCTGTCTGTGTCTGTCTGTGTCTGTCTGTGTCTGTCTGTGTCTGTCTGTGTCTGTCTGTTTCTGTATGTGTCTGTATGTGTCTGTCTGTGTCTGTCTGTGTCTGTCTGTGTCTGTCTGTGTCTGTCTGTGTCTGTCTGTGTCTGTCTGTGTCTGTCTGTGTCTGTCTGTATCTGTCTGTATCTGTCTGTGTCTGTCTGTGTCTGTCTGTGTCTGTCTGTGTCTGTCTGTATCTGTCTGTGTCTGTCTGTGTCTGTCTGTGTCTGTCTGTGTCTGTCTGTCTGTCTGTCTGTGTCTGTCTGTCTGTGTCTGTCTGTCTGTGTCTGTCTGTCTGTGTCTGTCTGTCTGTGTCTGTCTGTCTGTGTCTGTCTGTCTGTGTCTGTCTGTCTGTGTCTGTCTGTCTGTCTGTGTCTGTCTGTCTGTGTCTGTATGTCTGTGTCTGTCTGTCTGTGTCTGTCTGTCTGTGTCTGTCTGTCTGTGTCTGTCTGTCTGTGTCTGTCTGTCTGTGTCTGTCTGTCTGTGTCTGTCTGTCTGTGTCTGTCTGTCTGTCTGTGTCTGTCTGTCTGTCTGTGTCTGTCTGTCTGTCTGTGTCTGTCTGTCTGTCTGTGTCTGTCTGTCTGTGTCTGTCTTTCTGTGTCTGTCTGTCTGTGTCTGTCTGTCTGTGTCTGTCTGTCTGTGTCTGTCTGTCTGTGTCTGTCTGTCTGTGTCTGTCTGTCTGTGTCTGTCTGTCTGTGTCTGTCTGTCTGTGTCTGTCTGTCTGTGTCTGTCTGTCTGTGTCTGTCTGTCTGTGTCTGTCTGTCTGTGTCTGTCTGTCTGTGTCTGTCTGTCTGTGTCTGTCTGTCTGTGTCTGTCTGTCTGTGTCTGTCTGTCTGTGTCTGTCTGTCTGTGTCTGTCTGTCTGTGTCTGTCTGTCTGTGTCTGTCTGTCTGTGTCTGTCTGTCTGTGTCTGTCTGTGTCTGTCTGTCTGTGTCTGTCTTTCTGTGTCTG
>JAXIVJ010006133.1:50000-57500 GCA_036785665.1 Chirona hameri
GTGTCTGTCTGTCTGTGTCTGTCTGTCTGTGTCTGTCTGTCTGTGTCTGTCTGTCTGTGTCTGTCTGTCTGTGTCTGTCTGTCTGTATCTGTCTGTCTGTGTCTGTCTGTCTGTGTATGTCTGTCTGTGTCTGTCTGTCTGTGTCTGTCTGTCTGTGTCTGTCTGTCTGTGTCTGTCTGTCTGTGTCTGTCTGTCTGTGTCTGTTTGTCTGTGTATGTCTGTCTGTGTCTGTCTGTCTGTGTCTGTCTGTCTGTGTCTGTCTGTCTGTGTCTGTCTGTCTGTGTCTGTCTGTCTGTGTCTGTCTGTCTGTGTCTGTCTGTCTGTGTCTGTCTGTCTGTGTCTGTCTGTCTGTGTCTGTCTGTCTGTGTCTGTCTGTCTGTGTCTGTCTGTCTGTGTCTGTCTGTCTGTCTGTGTATGTCTGTCTGTGTCTGTCTGTATGTGTCTGTCTGTCTGTGTCTGTCTGTCTGTGTCTGTCTGTCTGTGTCTGTCTGTCTGTGTCTGTCTGTCTGTGTCTGTCTGTCTGTGTCTGTCTGTCTGTGTCTGTCTGTCTGTGTCTGTCTGTCTGTGTCTGTCTGTCTGTGTCTGTCTGTCTGTGTCTGTCTGTCTGTGTCTGTCTGTCTGTGTCTGTCTGTCTGTGTCTGTCTGTCTGTGTCTGTCTGTCTGTGTCTGTCTGTCTGTGTCTGTCTGTCTGTGTCTGTCTGTCTGCGTCTGTCTGTCTGTGTCTGTCTGTGTCTGTCTGTATGTGTCTGTCTGTCTGTGTCTGTCTGTCTGTGTCTGTCTGTCTGTGTCTGTCTGTCTGTGTCTGTCTGTCTGTGTCTGTCTGTCTGTGTATGTCTGTCTGTGTCTGTCTGTATGTGTCTGTCTGTCTGTGTCTGTTTGTCTGTGTCTGTTTGTCTGTGTATGTCTGTCTGTGTCTGTCTGTCTGTGTCTGTCTGTCTGTGTCTGTCTGTCTGTGTCTGTCTGTCTGTGTCTGTCTGTCTGTGTCTGTCTGTCTGTGTCTGTCTGTCTGTGTCTGTCTGTCTGTCTGTGTCTGTCTGTCTGTGTCTGTCTGTCTGTGTCTGTCTGTCTGTGTCTGTCTGTCTGTGTCTGTCTGTCTGTGTCTGTCTGTCTGTGTCTGTCTGTCTGTGTCTGTCTGTCTGTGTCTGTCTGTCTGTGTCTGTCTGTCTGTGTCTGTCTGTCTGTGTCTGTCTGTCTGTGTCTGTCTGTCTGTGTCTGTCTGTCTGTGTCTGCCTGTCTGTGTCTGTCTGTCTGTGTCTGTCTGTCTGTGGCTGTCTGTCTGTCTGTGTCTGTCTGTCTGTGTCTGTCTGTCTGTGTCTGTCTGTCTGTGTCTGTCTGTCTGTGTCTGTCTGTCTGTGTCTGTCTGTCTGTCTGTGTCTGTCTGTGTCTGTCTGTCTGTGTCTGTCTGTCTGTGTCTGTCTGTCTGTGTCTGTCTGTCTGTGTCTGTCTGTCTGTGTCTGTCTGTCTGTGTCTGTCTGTCTGTGTCTGTCTGTCTGTGTCTGTCTGTCTGTGTCTGTCTGTCTGTGTCTGTCTGTCTGTGTCTGTCTGTCTGTGTCTGTCTGTCTGTGTCTGTCTGTCTGTGTCTGTCTGTCTGTGTCTGTCTGTCTGTGTCTGTCTGTCTGTGTCTGTCTGTCTGTGTCTGTCTGTCTGTGTATGTCTGTCTGTGTCTGTCTGTCTGTGTCTGTCTGTCTGTGTCTGTCTGATATGTGTCTGTCTGTCTGTGTCTGTCTGTCTGTGTCTGTCTGTCTGTGTCTGTCTGTCTGTGTCTGTCTGTCTGTGTCTGTCTGTCTGTGTCTGTCTGTCTGTGTCTGTCTGTCTGTGTCTGTCTGTCTGTGTCTGTCTGTCTGTGTATGTCTGTCTGTGTCTGTCTGTCTGTGTCTGTCTGTCTGTCTGTGTCTGTCTGTCTGTGTCTGTCTGTCTGTGTCTGTCTGTCTGTGTCTGTCTGTCTGTGTCTGTCTGTCTGTGTCTGTCTGTCTGTGTCTGTCTGTCTGTGTCTGTCTGTCTGTATCTGTCTGTCTGTGTCTGTCTGTCTGTGTATGCCTGTCTGTGTCTGTCTGTCTGTGTCTGTCTGTCTGTGTCTGTCTGTCTGTGTCTGTCTGTCTGTGTCTGTCTGTCTGTGTCTGTCTGTCTGTGTCTGTCTGTCTGTGTCTGTTTGTCTGTGTATGTCTGTCTGTGTCTGTCTGTCTGTGTCTGTCTGTCTGTGTCTGTCTGTCTGTGTCTGTCTGTCTGTGTCTGTCTGTCTGTGTCTGTCTGTCTGTGTATGTCTGTCTGTGTCTGTCTGTCTGTCTGTCTGTCTGTGTCTGTCTGTCTGTGTCTGTCTGTCTGTGTCTGTCTGTCTGTCTGTGTATGTCTGTCTGTGTCTGTCTGTATGTGTCTGTCTGTCTGTGTCTGTCTGTCTGTGTCTGTCTGTCTGTGTCTGTCTGTCTGTGTCTGTCTGTCTGTGTCTGTCTGTCTGTGTCTGTCTGTCTGTGTCTGTCTGTCTGTGTCTGTCTGTCTGTGTCTGTCTGTCTGTGTCTGTCTGTCTGTGTCTGTCTGTCTGTGTCTGTCTGTCTGTGTCTGTCTGTCTGTGTCTGTCTGTCTGTGTCTGTCTGTCTGTGTCTGTCTGTCTGTGTCTGTCTGTCTGTGTCTGTCTGTCTGTGTCTGTCTGTCTGTGTCTGTCTGTCTGTGTCTGTCTGTCTGTGTCTGTCTGTCTGTGTCTGTCTGTCTGTGTCTGTCTGTCTGTGTCTGTCTGCCTGTGTCTGTCTGTCTGTGTCTGTCTGTCTGTGTCTGTCTGTCTGTCTGTCTGTGTCTGTCTGTCTGTGTCTGTCTGTCTGTGTCTGTCTGTCTGTGTCTGTCTGTCTGTGTCTGTCTGTCTGTGTCTGTCTGTCTGTGTCTGTCTGTCTGTGTCTGTCTGTCTGTGTCTGTCTGTCTGTCTGTGTCTGTCTGTCTGTGTCTGTATGTCTGTGTCTGTCTGTCTGTGTCTGTCTGTCTGTGTCTGTCTGTCTGTGTCTGTCTGTCTGTGTCTGTCTGTCTGTGTCTGTCTGTCTGTCTGTGTCTGTCTGTCTGTCTGTGTCTGTCTGTCTGTCTGTGTCTGTCTGTCTGTGTCTGTCTGTCTGTGTCTGTCTGTCTGTGTCTGTCTGTCTGTGTCTGTCTGTCTGTGTCTGTCTGTCTGTGTCTGTCTGTCTGTGTCTGTCTGTCTGTGTCTGTCTGTCTGTGTCTGTCTGTCTGTGTCTGTCTGTCTGTGTCTGTCTGTCTGTGTCTGTCTGTCTGTGTCTGTCTGTCTGTGTCTGTCTGTCTGTGTCTGTATGTCTGTGTCTGTCTGTCTGTGTCTGTCTGTCTGTGCCTGTCTGTCTGTGTCTGTCTGTCTGTGTCTGTCTGTCTGTGTCTGTCTGTCTGTGTCTGTCTGTCTGTGTCTGTCTGTCTGCCTGTGTCTGTCTGTCTGTGTCTGTCTGTATGTGTCTGTCTGTCTGTGTCTGTCTGTCTGTGTCTGTCTGTGTCTGTCTGTCTGTGTCTGTCTGTCTGTGTCTGTCTGTCTGTGTCTGTCTGTCTGTGTCTGTCTGTCTGTGTCTGTCTGTGTCTGTCTGTGTCTGTCTGTGTCTGTCTGTGCTGTCTGTGTCTGTCTGTGTCTGTCTGTTCTGTGTCTGTCTGTGTCTGTCTGTGTCTGTCTGTGTCTGTCTGTGTCTGTCTGTGTCTGTCTGTGTCTGTCTGTGTCTGTCTGTGTCTGTCTATGTCTGTCTGTGTCTGTCTGTGTCTGTCTGTGTCTGTCTGTGTCTGTCTGTGTCTGTCTGTGTCTGTCTGTGTCTGTCTGTGTCTGTCTGTGTCTGTCTGTGTCTGTCTGTGTCTGTCTGTGTCTGTCTGTGTCTGTTTGTGTCTGTCTGTGTCTGTCTGTGTCTGTCTGTCTGTCTGTCTGTGTCTGTCTGTCTGTGTCTGTCTGTCTGTGTCTGTCTGTCTGTGTCTGTCTGTCTGTGTCTGTCTGTCTGTGTCTGTCTGTCTGTGTCTGTCTGTCTGTCTGTGTCTGTCTGTCTGTGTCTGTATGTCTGTGTCTGTCTGTCTGTGTCTGTCTGTCTGTGTCTGTCTGTCTGTGTCTGTCTGTCTGTGTCTGTCTGTCTGTGTCTGTCTGTCTGTGTCTGTCTGTCTGTCTGTGTCTGTCTGTCTGTCTGTGTCTGTCTGTCTGTCTGTGTCTGTCTGTCTGTGTCTGTCTTTCTGTGTCTGTCTGTCTGTGTCTGTCTGTCTGTGTCTGTCTGTCTGTGTCTGTCTGTCTGTGTCTGTCTGTCTGTGTCTGTCTGTCTGTGTCTGTCTGTCTGTGTCTGTCTGTCTGTGTCTGTCTGTCTGTGTCTGTCTGTCTGTGTCTGTCTGTCTGTGTCTGTCTGTCTGTGTCTGTCTGTCTGTGTCTGTCTGTCTGTGTCTGTCTGTCTGTGTCTGTCTGTCTGTGCCTGTCTGTCTGTGTCTGTCTGTCTGTGTCTGTCTGTCTGTGTCTGTGTGTCTGTGTCTGTCTGTCTGTGTCTGTCTGTCTGCCTGTGTCTGTCTGTCTGTGTCTGTCTGTATGTGTCTGTCTGTCTGTGTCTGTCTGTCTGTGTCTGTCTGTGTCTGTCTGTGTCTGTCTGTCTGTGTCTGTCTGTCTGTGTCTGTCTGTCTGTGTCTGTCTGTCTGTGTCTGTCTGTGTCTGTCTGTGTCTGTCTGTGTCTGTCTGTGCCTGTCTGTGTCTGTCTGTGTCTGTCTGTGTCTGTCTGTGTCTGTCTGTGTCTGTCTGTGTCTGTCTGTGTCTGTCTGTGTCTGTCTGTGTCTGTCTGTGTCTGTCTGTGTCTGTCTGTGTCTGTCTGTGTCTGTCTGTGTCTGTCTGTGTCTGTCTTGTCTGTCTGTGTCTGTCTGTGTCTGTCTGTGTCTGTCTGTGTCTGTCTGTGTCTGTCTGTGTCTGTCTGTGTCTGTCTGTGTCTGTCTGTGTCTGTCTGTGTCTGTCTGTGTCTGTCTGTGTCTGTCTGTGTCTGTCTGTGTCTGTCTGTGTCCTGTCTGTGTCTGTCTGTGTCTGTCTGTGTCTGTCTGTGTCTGTATGCTTCTGTCTGTGTCTGTCTGTGTCTGTCTGTGTCTGTCTGTGTCTGTCTGTGTCTGTCTGTGTCTGTCTGTGTCTGTCTGTGTCTGTCTGTGTCTGTCTGTGTCTGTCTGTGTCTGTCTGTGTCTGTCTGTGTCTGTCTGTGTCTGTCTGTCTGTGTCTGTCTGTCTGTGTCTGTCTGTCTGTGTCTGTCTGTCTGTGTCTGTCTGTCTGTGTCTGTCTGTCTGTGTCTGTCTGTCTGTGTCTGTCTGTCTGTGTCTGTCTGTCTGTGTCTGTCTGTCTGTGTCTGTCTGTCTGTGTCTGTCTGCCTGTGTCTGTCTGTCTGTGTCTGTCTGTCTGTGTCTGTCTGTCTGTCTGTCTGTGTCTGTCTGTCTGTGTCTGTCTGTCTGTGTCTGTCTGTCTGTGTCTGTCTGTCTGTGTCTGTCTGTCTGTGTCTGTCTGTCTGTGTCTGTCTGTCTGTGTCTGTCTGTCTGTGTCTGTCTGTCTGTCTGTGTCTGTCTGTCTGTGTCTGTATGTCTGTGTCTGTCTGTCTGTGTCTGTCTGTCTGTGTCTGTCTGTCTGTGTCTGTCTGTCTGTGTCTGTCTGTCTGTGTCTGTCTGTCTGTCTGTGTCTGTCTGTCTGTCTGTGTCTGTCTGTCTGTCTGTGTCTGTCTGTCTGTGTCTGTCTGTCTGTGTCTGTCTGTCTGTGTCTGTCTGTCTGTGTCTGTCTGTCTGTGTCTGTCTGTCTGTGTCTGTCTGTCTGTGTCTGTCTGTCTGTGTCTGTCTGTCTGTGTCTGTCTGTCTGTGTCTGTCTGTCTGTGTCTGTCTGTCTGTGTCTGTCTGTCTGTGTCTGTCTGTCTGTGTCTGTCTGTCTGTGTCTGTCTGTCTGTGTCTGTCTGTCTGTGTCTGTATGTCTGTGTCTGTCTGTCTGTGTCTGTCTGTCTGTGCCTGTCTGTCTGTGTCTGTCTGTCTGTGTCTGTCTGTCTGTGTCTGTCTGTCTGTGTCTGTCTGTCTGTGTCTGTCTGTCTGCCTGTGTCTGTCTGTCTGTGTCTGTCTGTATGTGTCTGTCTGTCTGTGTCTGTCTGTCTGTGTCTGTCTGTGTCTGTCTGTCTGTGTCTGTCTGTCTGTGTATGTCTGTCTGTGTCTGTCTGTCTGTGTCTGTCTGTCTGTGTCTGTCTGTCTGTGTCTGTCTGTGTCTGTCTGTGTCTGTCTGTGTCTGTCTGTGCCTGTCTGTGTCTGTCTGTGTCTGTCTGTTCTGTGTCTGTCTGTGTCTGTCTGTGTCTGTCTGTGTCTGTCTGTGTCTGTCTGTGTCTGTCTGTGTCTGTCTGTGTCTGTCTGTGTCTGTCTGTGTCTGTCTGTGTCTGTCTGTGTCTGTCTGTGTCTGTCTGTGTCTGTCTGTGTCTGTCTGTGTCTGTCTGTGTCTGTCTGTGTCTGTCTGTGTCTGTCTGTGTCTGTCTGTGTCTGTCTGTGTCTGTCTGTGTCTGTCTGTGTCTGTTTGTGTCTGTCTGTGTCTGTCTGTGTCTGTCTGTCTGTCTGTCTGTGTCTGTCTGTCTGTGTCTGTCTGTCTGTGTCTGTCTGTCTGTGTCTGTCTGTCTGTGTCTGTCTGTCTGTGTCTGTCTGTCTGTGTCTGTCTGTCTGTGTCTGTCTGTCTGTGTCTGTCTGTCTGTGTCTGTCTGTCTGTGTCTGTCTGTCTGTGTCTGTCTGTCTGTGTCTGTCTGTCTGTGTCTGTCTGTCTGTGTCTGTCTGTCTGTGTATGTCTGTCTGTGTCTGTCTGTCTGTGTCTGTCTGTCTGTGTCTGTCTGTCTGTGTCTGTCTGTCTGTGTCTGTCTGTCTGTGTCTGTCTGTCTGTGTCTGTCTGTCTGTGTCTGTCTGTCTGTGTCTGTCTGTCTGTGTCTGTCTGAATGTGTCTGTCTGTCTGTGTCTGTCTGTCTGTGTCTGTCTGTCTGTGTCTGTCTGTCTGTGTCTGTCTGTCTGTGTCTGTCTGTCTGTGTCTGTCTGTCTGTGTCTGTCTGTCTGTGTCTGTCTGTCTGTGTCTGTCTGTCTGTGTCTGTCTGTCTGTGTCTGTCTGTCTGTGTCTGTCTGTCTGTGTCTGTCTGTCTGTGTCTGTCTGTCTGTGTCTGTCTGTCTGTGTCTGTCTGTCTGTGTCTGTCTGTCTGTGTATGTCTGTCTGTGTCTGTCTGTCTGTGTCTGTCTGTCTGTGTCTGTCTGTCTGTGTCTGTCTGTCTGTGTCTGTCTGTCTGTGTCTGTCTGTCTGTGTCTGTCTGTCTGTGTCTGTCTGTCTGTGTCTGTCTGTCTGTGTCTGTCTGTCTGTGTCTGTCTGTCTGTGTCTGTCTGTCTGTGTCTGTCTGTCTGTGTCTGTCTGTCTGTGTCTGTCTGTCTGTGTCTGTCTGCCTGTGTCTGTCTGTCTGTGTCTGTCTGTCTGTGTCTGTCTGTCTGTCTGTCTGTGTCTGTCTGTCTGTGTCTGTCTGTCTGTGTCTGTCTGTCTGTGTCTGTCTGTCT